>JAWQFJ010003097.1:155296-165827 GCA_034096865.1 Theodoxus fluviatilis
ACAGCAACCTTTCCTCTAGAAAGGAATGGAAAGCAGGGAGTGTTTAAAAGTCTTTAGTCATTTGCGTATGTGCACTTTTTTATGTCAGAGCAGTTCTTTGAAACGATATTCCCGATTTCCTTAGAAAGTGCGACTCTCTTAGATCTTTCTTGGAGCAGATGAAGACATTCTTCTCCAGACTGCGACGTACTTAGATCAGTCCCACGGGTTGTAGACCAGCGCTTTATAAGTGCGCGTACGAGTACATACGTGCATACACTGCTTGCTGTGCATTGCCAGGTGTTCCTGAAGCTGACCAGGCTGGGAGACAGACAGGCGACACTCACACCAGAGCTGCTGGAGACGGAGAGACGGAAGCTCACGGACACACCAGCCTCTGAGGATGGAGACGGCAGCGAAACCTCATCCAGGACTGAAGGTAGACAGCTCTGAATTGTCTGGAAAAGGAGGAAGGAAGGAACTGTGCCAATAGAAATAGCATTGCAAGAGAAGCTGGAGAAGGAGGAGGAAGGGCCGGAAGAGGAAAAGCAGGAGCAGGATGACTAGGAGGATTAGAGGAGGAGGAGAAGGAGGAGGATAAGAGGAGGAGGATGATAGGATGATAGGAGGAGGGGAAGGGGGAGGGGAAGGGGGGGAGGAGGAGGAGGACCTGAACCTGGTTAGCAAGAGCTTATATAGTGGCATTGCAATCGCTCATTCAGAGTGTACCGGGCCGAATGCCTCTGCAAATAAACTGTTGGTAATGTTGTTGTTACCGAAAGGAATAGCTATTAGGGTATTGAAAATAGTTTTGCTTTCGCCATGCTCAAAAACAGTATTGTATATTTCCAAATATATTCAGCAAGAACTCTACACACAAGATCACATGATGTGTGAATGACACTAATTGGTCATGTTAATGGAAAGCCGTTGCTTTAACTATACTTTGCCTTGTTCCGCACTTCAGTCTGCCTCGCATCTGACCTTGCCACTCTGTGCCACAGCTACAGAGACCACGATGACCATGGACCAGGCTGCTCGTGGGTCACGCGTGACTGGAGCCTCGCTCAAGCTGAAGCAGCTTGGAGCTCTTCTGGCCAAACGCTTCCACCACTTCCGGCGCGACTGGCGCATGCTCTCCTCGCTCTTCCTGTTGCCCATACTCTTCGCCCTGGCTGGTATGGGATTCGCCACCATCCGCCCCGTCTCCCAGAATATGACCAACCTGCTCATCACCCCCGCTATGTATGGACCCAACGCCTACGTCTTCTACAAGTGAGTGACTTCTTCTACTGTTGGCTAAACATCCTTCCTGTTAGTGTCGTTGGCGATCAAAACCTTCCTACTTGATCAAAGTCCTTGAAGACAGCCTCTCTGGCAGAAGGTTGCTAGATGGACGCCAGTCATGGCACATAGCCTTCCTGCTGAACGCTATTCTTGACAGAATTTATGTCTGATACTTTTCAGGATGACACTTTACTGTGTGGCGTGCTGCCTGACTAGTTGCCAGAAACTTTGTCTGCCTGATACATTGCATGCTACAATCTTACTCTTTTAGTGTGACTTTTCACAGCAAGTGTTGTAAGTAGAGCAAAGTTTTGATAAAACGTAAAGAGAAAAAAGCATGAGTTGAACAGTTGTGATCCATGATTTGCCTGTTCGAATCGAGACCACAACTGCTCTTGCTTCGTATTGATGTACCGTTTTGCTTGTTAAAACAATCTGAAATAGTTCCTATCTTATGGAGACCCTGGGAGTTGCCAATCTATTTCGCTTTAAGTGGGGTTTTATGCACCAACGCTTCTAATACAGCAAACACTTTCGTTATCATTGCCCAAACGCAGCTTGCAATATTCCCATTACACTATTTGACATAATCTGCTAGTCTTCGCCACATTTCAATAAACGTCATCCTTTGAGTTGTTCCTTTGCCGATGTTTTGTTTGTTTGTTTGTTTGTTTGTTTTTACTCCTTCTCTCACCACGCAAGAGATTCCCAAACCAAGTATTTTACTCTATGTAGTCAACACTTACCAATGGCCTCTCTGTGGCGGAGACTCCTGAAACATTCTCTTTTTTCATGTCACAGGGACGACAGCGGCAGCGAACTCAGTGTCAAACTGTACCACCAGCTCTACTCAGAGCCGGGCATCGGCCCCACCTGTATGCAGAACGTCAGTCTCGGGTGGGTACCCGTCTTTGCACCCAGATATCTGTTCATGTTTAGGCCTACCCAAAGATTAGTCGTGTGTCAGATATTTAAAGTGATCCTTGTCATTTTTATTGAAGTAGTGTTTTAGTTTATACTGGCTGCCAGCAGATGACCTTCTATGTAATGTTACTGGAGTACATGGTCTGACTAATGTCCTTGGTGACCTAGACAGCGTGGCGTGTGTTGAACGATGTCGTGTGAGGAAGCAGCCGTTTTGAAAAAAAATGTAGTCATTTGCCTGGTGAGCCACGACATGAAAACTTTCCTGATATGAATGGTGCTAAAAAGGGAATCTGCACCTTCAGTACAAATCCGGTGCAGTGGACCACACTAACTGTGCATTGTTGGTTATCCAGAACTAATTTTCCGATCAGGACGTAATAGAGATCACAGTGCGTCGGGTTTTATTTGTTCAGTTTTTGTCCTCTGAAATCTACAACTTCGCCTTCAAGGACATCACCCATCTTTCTTTGAACATATACAGTGTTCCTTGTTCCTTCTATTTACACACGCGCGCGACCACACACACTCACACACACACACACACACACGCACGCGCGCGTGCGCGCACGCACACACACGATAATATGCACTCACACACACAAACACTCACTCCCACTCCCGCACACGTACGTACTCACGCACACAAACACTCACACTCACACAACCTTACACACATACATACACAAATGCAAAAACATGAAGAGCGCGCGCGCGCACACACAACACACACACACACATGCACTCACACACACACGCACGCACGCACGCCCATACGCACACACATATACACACACACACACACATACATACATACACACACACACACACACACACACACACACACAGACACTCGCACAAGCTCACACACAATCATACTCATACACAATGGCCGGAGAAGAGTTCACCAGGGCTCATATGGCAATTAGCAGCGCAGCCATGATGGTAGGTTGCATAACTTCCGGTGCTATATGTTGGGGTATGTTTCGGGTCTGTGTTGAGGAGTGATTATCGCTAGATCGTGGCAAAAGGATGGCATTAAAGCATGCAAAATGTTTAATTAGATTTAAAAAACTAATCGAAAATAGTCATAATAGACTATTGTAACGTATACTTTCTGCACAAAACCCACAGAAAATAAGTAAACAAACCACACCGTACGTACCTAGCAGACGAACACGATCGAACCGTAGCCACTACGCCAGCAGACGATCGAGCTAGTGTGATATAATGTTTCATGTAAAGCTCGAATGAGTGGCAGCAGATAACTGTTTAGTTCTGGCTTGAATTGACTATTTCGTTTCCCTGGTCAGGCGAGGACAGAAAATTCACGATCGAGTCGATGAGCGCATGATCAACTTGCCCGCATTCGGCGTAATGTAACGTGTAAGATTATGACAAGAAAATGGCATTAAAGCACAAAACAAAGTTTCACGACAACTAAATTCACCAATTATATTAATAACTGACCATTTTTACACCTACAGCTAGTGCTCAAACCTTACAAAGCAAACAAAACATACTGCGGGGAGTGTCCCGGTCACGCATCAAAACTCAGTGCACGAGTGATCGTTTCGCTTTTCTCTTATTTGTTTATCTGCTCCGACATGGTAAGCTGGCTGTGCCAAGAAACCAACATCTAAAATAATTAGAGTTAGTTGATACATTTTTCTTTCTAAGGTAATGTCCGTGAGGAAGAAAACGCGTTACGTTGACTTTCGCAAGCCCGATGCCTGTCGATTTTACCTCAACAAAATTGAGGTGATCGGCGGGCTCGATCCATACCAGCTGACGCTCCCTGTGGGTTAGGGGGGGTAAGAATTGACCCACTGCGTCTCCCTTCGCGATTCGTAAGAGGCGAATAACTAGGGACATCGTGACTTGATTTGCGCTGACTCGGAACTATTCTAGTGGTTTTTGTGCTCGGTGGCCTTACGTAGCCTACAAAGGCTGATAAGCCGTAAAACTCCATCCATCCATCCATCCATCCATCCATCCATCCATCCATCCATCCATCCATACCAGCTGACGAAGGACCAACTTGATCCGGAATTGAGGAACACTCCGCCAACGAGTACCATGGACATATTTAATTGTTGTACTCGGAACATCGGCGTACACGTTGGAAGAGTTAAAGAATTATAGGTCTTTGGAAGTCTATCGATTCTTCGTAGCAGGATTCGTGGGAGATGTCTGCTGATTCTCGCCGGGTGTTTGTCTCGAAAGGTCAGATCTATTCTGTAAATCTTCTTTTTCCATCCTCTTCGTCTAGCTTCGGTCACCCTGTGCACAATCGGACCTTGATTGGTTTTCTCTGATGGTATAAAGTAGTAGGAGCGTTTGACACCTCTTAATTTGTCTTTGTGTTGGTTGTTAAAACAATTTTTCACGCAGCAAGAAATCGGAATGGTTGCGCGTCTCCCATAGCACAGCCTAGCAGACAGCGCTCGCCTCCTACCAACATGGCTGAAAGCACGTGGCTTCAACAAATAACTCCGGAAGTGACGACAACGCGTCTCCGGCCATAAGCGGGAATACACACGCGCACGTACACTCTCTCTCTCTCTCTCTCTCTCTCTCCTCTCTCTCTCTCTCTCTCTCTCTCTCTCTCTCTCTCTCTCTCATACAAACAATCACCAACTATCCATCTCTCCTACTTTTCTCTCTGACCAGATTTTCTTCATCCAGGTCGCCCTACGTGTGTGTACCTCCTTCCTCCTCCTTCTCGGAGCCGATTGTGGTGGGATCGAACGCTAGCTGTAAGTGTGAGGACTACGTGCACTCGTGTGACCCGGAAAAGACCCGAATGGCGCCCCCCCAGCGCACCACGCGCACAGCAGACATCCTGCAGCGTCTGGACGGCTTCGACATCCCTTCCTACCTGATGGACACCTTCGAGAGTTTCGCCGAGAAGAGGTGCGTTCTTGAGTTCAATAAACTCTTGGGTGTTGAAGATAATGTCTAGAAAAGATCAGTGCTGGATTGTTTTAAAATATACAATTTTAGAGCTTGCTAATGGAGAGCTATGCTGTTACTTTCTCGATTAACATTTTCCATGCAGTGATCCAATGTGTCTATGAATAGTGGTAAGTCGTCTGTGTGTTATGATGACGTGTAACGTTGACGTGTCTAAGTTTGTGGTGATCAGATGTGTCGGTGTTTAGTGTTGAGGCGTCTGTGTGTGTAATAATCAGGTGTGGCCGCACACTATTATCACGTCTCTGTGTCTTCACCCTCTGACTAGTTGTGCCTTCGTGTGTCAAATTGTCTACACGGATATTGATCGAGCATGCCTGTGTGAAGGGATTGGATGCCTTTTTGTGCACTGAACAGGTACGCTTCTGTGCAGGTACGGCGGCTGGTCTTTCTCCACCCCCAAGGCCGCCAACGAGACGGACCCTCAGGTGACAGTGTGGTTCAACAACAAGGGCTACCACGCACTTCCTGCCTTCCTCAACGCCCACTCTAATAACCTGCTGCGAACTCTGGTCCCTAGCAACAAGGAGAACTACGGTATGTCAGGCTTTGCTGTAGTTGGACCGTAGGTAAGGAAACTGTATGACAGTCGTGGCTGTCTAACAACAGGAACCAAAGCTGCGTGCCTGCAATTGCTTACTGACAGAAGTCTGTGGCAGACAGAAACTTCTCCCTGATGTTGGACGACCTGCCTAGTTGGCATCGCCTTGTCAGGGCATTGTTTTGTCCCTTCCACCCACCATGCCTCCCGTGACTCAGTGGAGGGAATTGGGACTCCTATTCTTAGGCATATTCCTTCCTATCTTCCTTCTTTTTTTCATTCTTTCTCTCTTCACCATCTGGAGATCACTTGAGTTTATTTTCGATAACTATGTGGTGGAGGGTCACATAAGATCAAAGCTGCTGACTAATGGCTCAAAGGAATTTTTTAATGTCGTCACTTGCTGTCTGATTGTGAAGATAACAGTATACGACAGCTACACAGTTATGTTCGTAGGAAGCAATACAATGGAAGCATTATGAAACCCCGTTTACCTGTCAGCTCGCCATATTAGGAGCACGCCGAGAACTGTGTGCCATCATGTTACGATAGCATCACGGTCATGCACGTTCCAACCGTCAGCAAATCAGCAGTCTTGGCATACCGCGCATGCGTCCTCCACCAACGCATGTCCATGAGTAGGTTTTCTGCATTGTCATCAAGCAAGTCATCGATTGTGAATCATGTTCCACTGTCCTCCGCGATTTATGTTTGTGTCTGCCTCGTTTGCGATATTGTTTCTATGTGTATTTGTAGCTTAGTGAATGCAGACTGCAAAACTTTGAATAATCTGTAGATATGGGCAAACTTTGCAAGATTTTTGTGTGAATACGGCGTGTGTGAAAAGTGCAGCCTTGAAATGGCTGTTCTGCCCTCGCTGTTCTCGTCTGTGCAAAGGGTCGTAAAAGCCTAACTTGTCTGTTGCACTGTCTGCATCAGCTGAATGACTTCCATAGGTTTTCCACTTTGTCTTTGCAGGGATCACACTCCGGAATCACCCTCTGTCCGTCCAGGACGGACAGCTAAACTGGGAAACTATGTAGGTGGCATTCCTATATCTTTGGGCTCTCATCTAGCAAGCTCCTTTCCTGCTCTCCTTGTCCTCACAGAAGCATAGCGACTAATTTTGATCGTTTCAGCATTATTATGCTTCGTACTAAACCTCATGACTTAACTGTCAACATTGCTGAAAATCTTACATTCACAATGACTTAGTTCTGTTTCCGTGCATTCTACTTCTCGCTTGAAAGATAAAGCAATGAACAGTTTTTCTCCACTAACAACGCGTGCAATGTTTAACAATGCTGTCATCCAACATTTGCGAAACGTTTGACTTTTCCAAAAAGCATCTTTTCAAATTACCGTATCCTCCTCACACTTTCATGTAGTAGTACAGTAGACCTGTGGCGAAATGCATGCACACGTACAACGACTTCGTCATTAGCCTATGAAATGCACCGGAAATGACCCCGCAACCGGAAATCGGACGCCTGTATCTTGACGTTTTGGACTTAATTCTACTGAATACTTTCTTTGTCTGTGCTGTATGCTCCAAAGCAATATGTGCAGTCGCTGCTGTAAGACTGAATACATTTCAGATAAATGCATCAAGATCACCCAGGTGTTCAATGGACCAATGTGCTCTACACTGGTCGAATTTATCAGAAACACGTGTATGTTCAAGCACGTGATCAAAGTGCTAAACCGAAATACGCTTGCTATGGAAATCTAAATCTCGGATTCAAACCACTATTCGCGCTGCGAGAGATCGACAAAACGAAGGGAGACGACACACAGTACTGACCACAGGGTTTTGTTTGTTTGTTTGTTTGTTTGTTTTTTGTTTGTTTATTCGTGCATTAGTTTCTTGTTGCGATAAGCTGCAAGATGAAATCTCGAAATGGCAGTTTTGACCGTAAAACATATCTTCAGTTGAAGGCCTTGGCAGTATGAGCCCAGCTAATACCTATAGCAGTGTTTAGTGGAATGTTCGCAGCATTTTACATCCTTTGGTCTCATTCCACGGAGAGAGCAGGAAAAACTCACAAGAAATAAATCACCGCCGTCTTCCTCTTTCGCCGAGGTTGTGCAAGCGAGACGCTGAAACTCAAAAATGATAATTTCGTAACAACGATGTGCACCTCAAGTAACAAGTACTTTCTCAAGTTTATTTGCTACTTTCCCCTACACGTGATGAATGAACATCATCAACTAATCAAATTTAGCCCCCGGTTTCCTGTTAGCTTAGTCGAGCATGCGCTTGATTTCACATTTGAGCAATGCCTTTCGCCTCCTTCAGGCGAAGGAAAGCCCAGGCTGTGGATATTATTGCCTTTGATAGCGTCGCATATTTCCTGACATTTGTTACTTTGTACTTTCCAGAGTAACAGGGTAAGTGATTGCCAGCATTCCTTCACGTAGTTGTAGCTTTCCTTCTCCTGCCGTCATCTGAGTATGCCTAACATGTGTAACCATTGTCATCAACTCTGGCTAGTTCGTGTTGCAAGGGGTGTTTTTGGTTGGCTTTTCGTCATCGTGCTGAATTGTTGTTGTCAGCCTTGCATGTCATGTTTGAATACCCTTTTTTACCCCCGCCTGCTTTGTTCCACGCTCTGCATGTATGCGCTTTTCAGCTTGGCCTTCAGGTCAGGCGATTATTTATTTGCATGCGAAGGGGACCGTGGGGTCATGGCTCTAATTTCAGTTTAACTCAGGAGGAGACCAAATTATTTTGAAATAATCCTTATGGTCATATATCAGAGGCACATACTTTTTTCCCGGGGAATGTTATTTTCGAGACCAGACACACAATCAGGCATCAGGCTACACGATGTGGAGTGAAGGGGGTGGAGGGGATGAAGGCGACTACCTCTCTGGACTGAACAGAGTCCAACTCGTACCGGACGAAAGAAACAGGTCCTGTTGATCTAACATCACATTCATTATCGTATCGGCACTATAGAGTTACAAATCGCGCACCACAACTGAAATTTATCCACGCATGTTTCTAGTAATTTACCACTCTCTCTCTCTCTCTCTCTCTCTCTCTCTCTCTCTCTCTCTCTCTCTCTCTCTCCCTCTCTCTCTCTCTCCCCTCCCTCTCCTCTCTCTCTCTCTCTCTCCTCTCTCTCCCTCTCTCTCCCTCTCTCCCCCTCTCTCTTCCTCTCTCTCTTCCTCTCCTCTCTCTCTCTCTCTCTCTCTCTCTCTCTCTCTCTGGCTGAATGTAAGAAAGGCAATACTGCTTAATTCACTACCCTTGTAAAATAAAGTTCGTTCGTTCGTTCTCTCTCTCTCTCTCTCTCTCTCTCTGTCCATTTTAGGACAGGATTTAGCAACTTGTTCACTCACAAGCATAGATTTGCAAAAGAGCCGTCCGATAATGCTTATCTATGTCCAGCTTGCTATGAAGATGACGATAGTGAAATTCATATGTTGTTTGAATGTCCTGTCTATGAGGATATGCGACGTATGTACATTTCCAAGTTGGTGACGAATGCATGTGATGTTAAGACACTCTTGTCACTGGATGAGCCGAAAGCAGTACGCACGGTTGCTATGTTTCTGCATTATACGTTTAAGAGAAGACAAGAAGCGATTTGTATTGCGGTGGCCGATGAGGCATATTATTTGTAACCGAGTTGTGATGGGCCGGTGGCCTCACAAGAATAAAACAATCGTTTGTTCGTTCGTTCGTGCTCTCTCTCTCGTTTCTGTCTATCTCGTTTTTCTCTCTCTCTCGTTTCTCTGTGTGACATATCTGTCTATGTATCAATCTGTCTATCTATGTATCTGTCTATCTATGTATCTGTGTGTGTGTCTGTGTGTCTGTGTGTCTGTCTGTGTGTCTGTCTGCGTGTCTGTGTCTGTGTGTCTGTGTCTGTGTCTGTCTGTCTGCGACTGTCTGTCTGTCTGTCTGTCTGTCTGTCTGTCTGTCTGTCTGCCTGTCTGCCTGTCTGTCTGCCTGTATGCCTGCCTGCCTGCATGCCTGCCTAAATATACATATCTGCCTGTGTGTCTGTCTGTCTGGGTGTTTTTGTGTCTGTTTTTGTCTGTTTGCCTGCCTGCCTGTCTGCCTGCCTGCCTGTCTGTCTGCTTCTCTCTCTCTCTCGTTTCCATCTCTCTCTCGTTTCCATCTCTCTCTCTCTCTCTCTCTTGTTTCCATATCTCTCTCTCGTTTTCCTCTCTCTCTCTCTCTCTCGTTTCCCTCTCTCTCTCTCTCTCGTCTCCATCTCTCTCTCTCTCTCTCTCTCTCTCGTTTCCATCTCTCTCTCTCTCTCGTTTTCCTCTCTCTCTCTCTCTTTCTCTCTCTCTCTCGTTTCCATCTCTCTCTCTCTCTCTCTCTCTCTCTTTCTCTCTCTCCATTCCGCTACCAGCAGCCTACTTTCCCTAGGTAGTAGTGAATATGTTTAATGGACAGAAGAGCAGTTTGGACAAATCTGTTGAAAAAGTTTGCGGCATGTACTCATAGTGTAGCATTATGAATTATGCAATATGTAAAATTCGCAATAAAAAATGCCTAGGTAAATCGAGACACAAATTTAAACGTGTTTAAAGTTGCTGAGTGTTTTTTTTGCCCTCCTCTAGCAGGAGAAACTGCAAATTTATTTCATAGCATGGAGAGAATGAAGGAAATAATTTTGTAAAACAATAATTGCATGCTGAAAATCGGTCATCTTAGACAAGCATAGTGCAAAGCATCTCTTGTGATTTTGTGCAGAATGTGTAAAATTGTCTTTGTTTCCTGAATGCGATCACGATCATATTCTGCATCGTAGTTATCATCTGGTCTTTTCCCTCCTCGTTCTCGTCATCGTCCTCCTCGTT
>JAWQFJ010003098.1:0-10000 GCA_034096865.1 Theodoxus fluviatilis
CAAGTGATTTTGGACTTGCAGCAAGTGATTTTGGACTTGCCGCAAGTGTCCTAAGTACGACATCGAAGTCGTTAATCATTTACTTCGAAGTCCGCTGTCCGCTCTTGTCGTTGTGGCCGAAGCTGAGTCCTGATTGGTTGGTCACACAGGTCTTTTGCGCGTAGAAACTCGTTAAAAAAAGTATTTACAAGTAAACAAAATCCACCATTTTCCCCTTTGGTTTGCTGGTAAAATGCTCATTTTTATAATTACTGACACACATACAATGAAAGTGTAGCCAAAGAACATTATTATTTTCTCAAACCTATATGTAGAATACATCAATAGTAGATTTGAATTGGTATTATATTCATATCAAAATGTGTTCGAAGGAGCACATTGGCAGAGTTCCGAGCGTGTTTGCCACATGATGCTACAAGGCCTATCATGTAGCTTAGTGGTGCGGGCAGTGACGAATGCATATCATTCCAGTCAGCTGTGGCCTATTTGCATGCCACAATCTCTGTACACAAGATCTCGTGACTCCAATTTGACTTCCTTCTCATCGAGCATTACACTTGATTAAAACACAGCTTAAGTGATGGCGGCTGCCTATGTACGGCGCCTGCTGGATTGCCACACCCACAGCGAAGCAGCTTCAGCAGGTTCCCACAGCTGTCTTGTCATCTTCCGAATGGTTTGGGGCTCTGCCTCCAGGCAAATGATTGTCATAATATACCAATCAGTATTAAAATCTAACTCTACTGGAGACTGGCCGTGCTACATTTCAACCAATCAGACGTTTCCTACCAAACTGCTTTGGCACACACTCCTGGCTTTAACAGGCGTATTAAAAGTTGAGCCACCGTCATGCAGGAAAGTTGCAAAAATGGAGGGACTACCTTTTTTCCAATTAAAATTATATAATTTTGTTGGACCAATGAGGCCTGAAAGAACTTTTTTTTGTAAATTGTGGAGTCGGTGGTGGAGTTGCGCCAAAAGATAGAAGAAATTGGTCAACGTTTTGGGTGTTTCCTTGGTATCTTAGAGCAACGGAGTTTTATTTTGATTAATACTTTCCTAATACCATATTGCGATCAAGCTGACTGTGAAGTTTTATTTTGTCACGCTTTGTATCGTCTTGGTTTATGTTTGGGTCCAGCTTTTTTTAATTCGAAGTAACTTTAAATTCAGATGTATGTCGACTCAAGGAACTTGCAGTAATCATCCTTTAATGCCTCTCTTCGCCAAAGTAGCTGTCTGATCTAACCAATCAGAACGTAGAGTGTGTGTGCATGCGCCACTGAGCAGCCTTTGGGCTGGAAGTGCGCGCAATATAAATACATTATACATACATACATACATAGACCGCAGCCGCTGTCTGATCTAACCAATCAGAACGTAGAGCTAGACCGCAGCCGCTGTCTGATCTAACCAATCAGAACGTAGAGCTAGACCGCAGCAGCTGTCTGATCTAACCAATCAGAACTTAGAGCTAGATCGCAGCAGCGTCCTGATTGCTTGGATAAGATTGCTACTACGGCGGAGGGGTCATCTTTGCTAAATTAAACAGACTTTAATCAAAGCTAAATTGGGATTCGGGTCACGCATGCCTGTAAGTCCGAAAGAGAAGCCGCTGATACAGGGCAGTGTATGCAGGAAGGGACAACGCAGACCCCGGTAACTCAGCTGGTAGAGCAATGCGAGTGCCAACCGAAAGGTCGCGGGTTCAGTCCCCGCCTTTGGACCCACACTTTTTTCGTGTCTGTCCCTCGCAGGGTTTCGGTTCTATACGCTAAAACTCGCGTGTATCATCCCTTTCTTTAAAAAAGTGTTGACCACTTCGTTGTGCTATATCTCGTACATTGATGCATGATGTTGAGAGATGTTTCAATTGGTGAATGTACTTCGATACCCAAGTTATCAACTGGAATCGTGCCTGTGGTGGTCTTGAATAAGAAATATACTTTTCGTATTGCATGGAAATATTGCAGTTATCTTTGCTTTGCATGATATTTGTTGGTAAATAACAGCTATGATAGTTTGGTTGGAAAAAAGAGCAAGAATTCGTTACCTTGAAAAACTCAAATTTTAAACTTAAAAAAAGAAAAGGAATACTAAATGAGAGAAAATACAGCAGGGATGTTTGTGAATATGTCACTTAGAGCAGAGAGAAAAGCGCGGGGAAGAGAATGTGAAAAAGTGTTGAGAGCATATAAATGAACGCGCATGAGAAACAAAACTAAGATAGGAAAAACTGTTTTTGAGAGTACGCTGAGATAAGTTAACAGCACACTAAGTCACGTATTCGTTTTCCCGAACTCTACATCACTGGGAAGAAAATCAAGATTTCCTTTATGAACATGCTGGGGGGTTTTCTCTTGGAAAATGCATGAGTATATGAATAAAACTGTGGTTGAAATATCTCATAATGTTATTCCCTACTTCGGCTTTGTTTTCTCATGCACGGTCAGGTCATTTTGAAATAGTGTTTAACTCAACACAAACAGAAAAATATTGACAAAGAAGGAACGGGTCGAGGAAATCATTATGCAGAAGACGACAACAAGAACCAGACGCCTACAACAGCGCGAAAAAGTGCACCAGACTGTTTTCTTTGGGTGTGTAGGCTCTTGAAGATTCATCCACTTTTTCACCATGCCCACTCGTATCCGTTGAAGAGTTCTCTCTTAAAATGGTTGGGCTTGAGCTTGCAACCCAGACAAGCAAATACGCCACACACGTGAATACACCCCCCCCCCTCCTCCCAGCCCCCCTTCCCCTCTCCTCCCCTCCCCCCTCCCCTCTCCTCCCCCCACCCCTCCTCTCTCCTCCCCCACCCCCGCTTCCCCCGTGTCTGAACGGTTGTGGGGCCGCTGGCTATGTGCACGTCATGCTTAAACGAGAAAAGCAAATAGGCCGTGGAAATGTTGGGCCATGACGAACAAGAGCAAGTCATTATTTCGCGTGTATGCATGGCACCACTGCTCAAATTTGCTGTTTTCTTGCAGCCCGCGGGAGTTTCGGCTGAGAGTCTGCAAAGCTCTTTTTTCTCTTTGTGTGGCAATTTTAGGCACGGCGTGAAGAACTAAGCATCACCTTGTCTGCGGGGGAAATGGTCGACAACATTCTTTGGCCAGAAAGAAAACTCTGACCCAATGCATATCCCTGCGCGATGCGCAGAAGGCGAATAACAAGAGAAACCGACATTTGGCTTACACTCATTCCAACCTCATCTAGTGATTTTGTAGTCAGTGATCTTACATAGCTTACACAGGCTGATAGGCCGTACACCTCTTTTCATTCTTTCAGTTTAAAACGGCATACACCTTCCCTGAGTATCTCGGGAGAGTGATACAAAGACGATAATTACTTCCTCCTCCCTTGTCACACCGTGCTGCCTGGGGTCCGCCCGTGGTCTAGCTTCTGGAGTGAGACCCCGAAAACCTTGTGACCAGGGTTCCCTATTGAAGAGGGATGGGGAGGTGTGGGGGGGAGGTTCTAGACATTTTAGCGACAGCGCCGTGTGCTCTTCTCTCAAAGTGTACCCAGTCCACCCACGATTTTCCACCGCCAGTCTGTCTTTGTCGCATACTTGTCTTTAGGGAATTATCAGTACAACAGCCTAAGCAGACTTCACATGATCACATCTGCAGCATGGACGTGCTCTGTGTCAGTGCCGCACATGGACGTGCTCTGTGTCAGTGCCGCACAGTGCACCAGACGACCCGAATGAAGTGACTTTTGTTTTTCGAAAAATGTAGTTAAAAG
Source organism: Theodoxus fluviatilis (assembly GCA_034096865.1). NCBI lineage: Eukaryota > Metazoa > Mollusca > Gastropoda > Cycloneritida > Neritidae > Theodoxus > Theodoxus fluviatilis. The sequence continues at coordinate 3,751 of JAWQFJ010003098.1, forward strand.
AAATAACTGCCGAGAGTTAATCAGGAAGAGTATGATTTTTGTTGTTGTAGTCCTTGACTAGATATCCATCTACCCAGTTTTGAGAAGTTTGGCACCTGGGCTACAACCGCTGTCTCAATATGTTTTCCACACTATCTTGGGTACCTGAGGTTCCTCCTTGTGTAAATGTTGAAAATGTCGTGAAAGCAAGAATTAACATGATTTTACCAAGAAAACGAGACAAAAATTGCAGAATGACAGGGAAAAGGTCTACGCCGCAATATAATTTTTTCCTGACACTTTCCTTTAGAATATATTTTCTCTCAGGTCATGTGCAGTGGCATTTTCCCAGATAAACGTCGAAGTGTGATATCACATTCTTGATATCAAGTAAATGTATTTAAACTTTTAGCCAGTTTGAAATAAACATTACACCATTTCTAAGATTGCACCATTGAAAGATGTTTGACAGATAAAAGGAAAAAACACTTTCCATTTACATTAAGTCCATTATCTAACACAATATTAATGCATGACGATCGTAGCTCTCAATGGAATACACAAAGAAAAACAAAATCCTTGGTTGTTTGTTTAAACAAAGACGTGTACATTAAGAAGGAGACAGGTACAGATGGATACAAGATGAAATAAAAACCTATTTTAAAAAAGATAGAATGAAACTAAATAAGATGAAATAAAATAAAAAGCTCAACACTTTGTGTTTTGTTTCATTGGGTTTGGAGGTTTTTTTGTCAGAAAAATTTTCATCAGAAACAACAGGTAAAAATCATAATGATAATAAAATTAACGAATTTACAGAATGAACATATGTCGAAATGTGCCCTTTTCGTGTTGTTTTGCATCTGATTTTACCTAACTCCATTTCAACAAGTCTTCGTGCGAATAAACGACCAAAAAACATTCCCTTGGATTCTGTGTTCCATTGATAAATCTTTTGGATCCTGATGTTTTGTGTGTGTTTTTAAAATTTCTAAATCTCTACAATACTGGCCCCGTTTTGGCCTTGAAAATACTTCATCAAATTTTGCAACCGGAGAGTAGGAAGTCACAAATGTGCTTCCCCCGTGAATATGAACAATACTGAATGGAAATGCACGACTAGGATACGAAGTATTACTTAGCAAACCAGACACTGTAATAACAGATTTGTGAGTACACAAATGACATACAGTCGGAGCTCCTCCATGGCCCTTCATTTAATGGAACCCACGAATGATGCATTCCGCTTATTCTCTAGCTTTTCCGTCGTTCTAGTGTATCCGCACATGACTCCACTAGGAGGAGTAGCAGACACGCTCATGGTGTGGCCCATTTAAATTTAAGTCTCGTGATGATGAATCTTATACAAAGCAGATGTTATCTTCTGAAAATGCGTATTATGGCGGAAATGCAAAATTCACACAGCAAGGGCATGGAGACTCTACATTTATCATGGGAAGGACAATTTGAGAAATGCGCAAATCAAAAGGTAATGTATTGCTTTTATATAGCTACTCATCATCAGTTTCAGGGACTCAAATCGCTGAGTACTAGATCCCCTGATTACGGGGCCTAGGGCCATTTGATCAATCTGTTACTGGCACCTGACGATAAACATAGTGACAGACAGAACGCACACACACACCAGCACCATCTCCTTTAGTGCATTCCAATCCAAACACTGACTGACGGCTTTATTAAGGATTAATCGTACGATAGTGCGCCGACACTGCCCTAACAGGTATCAGTTTTACCACTGAGTAAGATAATGAATGTCACTCCATGCAGATGAAACGTTTAAGTGAGAGCAGAGTCGTGGGAAAAGGGGGAAAGGTGTTGGGCGACAACATGTCCAAAATGGAGATCTATTGAACACACGCCTATTGGTATGGGCCTGGCATTTGCTGAGGGCTTGTGTTAAAGATGAGATGGGTGGAGAGGGGTTTCAAGAGACGTCAAGGTGCAAATGCCCAGGAGGAATATATCAAAGGGCATGCTTCCTTTTGATAAAGTCTCGTGATATTATCACGGGGTCTATCAAGTTTACCCCAGCTTTAATCCTGTTGAACTACACCAGACAAATATTGACTATTTCCATGAGCCAAGGGAGTGCGGGCCAAAGTCGTGACCAAGCGCAGTCCACCTAGCCTTGTGTCGGGAAGTAAGGCGACTGTGGACAGATGCTTGGTAAGAGTCTTCACACTGAAGACCCTGCATTGTCTTGTCTTCCCCCAGGGAAGGTTACTGCGAACCCACTCCCAACTTCTGCCCATCAAACACTTCGCGTGTTTCCAGTCGATGTATTGTGATCAGAGAATGGAGACTCGCTTTGCTTCGCCAAGTGTGTGTGTGTGTGTGTGTGTGTGCGTGCGTGCGTGCGTGCGTACGTGCGTGCGTGCGTGTGTGTGTGTGTGTGTGTGTGTGTGTGTGTGTGTGAACTCATTCCTTTCTGAAGCTAATGCGCTCTTTCTTTTCTTTTTCTTTTTTTCTTCTGGATGAGACATTTCTAATATTAGCGTGAGGTGACGATTTTCATTCTTGCCCAAAGTATTGTGTCCATTCTACAGTTCAGTGATATGATTCAAAACATTTCCAGCAGCAGCGATTCTTTTAACAATTCTTTGTTCTCATTATCCCTTCACCTCGTCCCTGTTTGGTCCCATTTTTATTTTCTCCTCTCGCCCTCTTCCCCCTTCTCTCTCTCTCTCTCTCTCTCTCTCTCTCTCTCTCTCTCTCTCTCTCTCTCTCTCTCTCTCTCTCTCTCTCTCTCTCCCTCTCTCTCAATTCCCAGCTCCCCACTTCTACTTCCATATACCCTAATTTATTCAGTCTTCAGACCTTTCTTCCCTCTTTTCTTTGTCTGCCCATTGATGCGTCACACGTAACTTCCCCCCTTATTTTTCTCTCCTTTTTTCTCTCTGTTCGTTTTTGCTTCTACGACTTTCATTTTTTTCTTCCATCTGTCCTATCTCTTTCTTCTTCTTTTCGTGCACATTTTCTTTCTGCCACCACGTCGTCATCCTCATCCCCTTTTCTCTATCACATCTTTTCGTCGTCTCTTTTATTCCTTCTTTTAGTCCATCTCATCCCCACCCCCTCACCCCCTCTTTCGGAGATTTGGACTCACCGGACTGGCAACAGCGAATGGCGTTTCCATAAAACATGGAGGAACAGGCGAAAAAGTGAGGGGTGATGACCTGCTCTCCAGAGTAACAGAACTCCCTGCAAGTTCCCCCATAGTAGCCGCAGATGTCTGTAACAGAGAGGTAAGATGATTGAAAATGCGGGGGTTGAAATGAAATATCATTGTGAAATGAGTTTTGAGATTCAAGAATTTAAAATACAAGTGGTTTTCCCACCCACATTTTTGCGCATGCACGATGACTCTTTTGAAACTGGCGGAGGGGGGTCGGAAGGGAATGCGTGGATGGTGTAAACATGCGCAGTAGATTTGAATACTTCTTCACAACCGCATTCAAGACAGGAGCTTACGACTTCTGTAATGTGGAAGATGCAGTACAAATCCGTTTTGTCATAGAGGAACGTGTGTGTGCGTATGTGTGTGTGTGCGTATGTGTGTGTGCGTGTGCGTATGTGTGTGTGTATGTGTGTGTATGTGTATGTGTGTGCGTATGTGTGTGTGTGTGCGTAGGCCTATGTGTGTGTATGTGTGTGTGTATGTGTGTATATGTATGTGTGTGTGAGTGCGTGCGCGCGCGCGTACGTCTGTGTGCGTATGTGTGTATGTGTGTGTGCATGTGTGTGTGCGTGTGTTTGCATCTATGTGCATGCATGTGTGTTTATTTGCGTCTGTGCCTACATGTGTGTTTGTTTGCGTCTGTGCTTGCATGTGTGTGTGAGAGTGTGTGTGTGTGTGTGTGTGTGTGTGTGTGTGTGTGTGTGTGTGTGTGTGTGTGTGCGTGTGTGATGTGTGCGTGTGTTTCTAGTTAGAGAGAGAGAGAGAAAAAGAGAGAGAGAGAGAGAGAGAGAGAGAGAGAGAGAGAGAGAGAGAGAGAGAGAGAGAGAGAGAGAGAGAGAGAGAGAGAGAGAGAGTACAACTACAAAAACGTCCCACATCAAAAGATTGAAAACCGTGTCACACGTACATCCTTCTTTACTTATGAAATACGACAAGAGTTTCCTGTCCTCAGACGGCCCGGAGCAAACACGGACAGCCAGTGCAGGGCGGTGCCACCTCTCCAAGCCCAGAGAACCACTACAGCCTGGGAGCTGCGCAAGTCACGAAACAATTAGACTTTCTTTTGGCACTCCTTCTTCATTCCACGAGAACAAGTGTCCACTCTTTCTAAACTGTTGGCCAATGGTAGGCAGAGATTATGAAATCCCACTCGTGTACAGGGGGACCTTAAATAAATTTTGGCCTGGATGAGAGGCAACGATGAGAACAGAACACATTTTTCACCGCCTTTGAAATGAGAACTGGGTGACAGAAACAGGCTGAGCGATGCGCACCTGTCGATTATTTTGTATTCGTTGCCGTCATTGTAATCAGCGTCACTCTAGTAGATGTCGGCATCGTTATCACAGTGGTTGAAGTCATCGTCGTCGTCGTCGTCATCGTCGTCGTCATCCTCTTCACCACCAACACCACCATCACCGTCATCATCATCATCATCATCATCATCATCATCATCATCATCATCATCATCATCATCATCATCATCACTTCACCATCACCATCACCATCACCATCATCGTCATCATCATCAGCAGCAGCAGCAGCAGCATCATCAACAACATCATCATCATCGTCATCGTCGTCGTCGTCGTCGTTGCTGTATCTTTGTATTTATCATTATTACCATCTTGAGCCTAATTTTTCACAGCATACAGAGCGTGTGGCAACATTCACAGACGTTATTTCCCTGGAACAGTAACATAGGTTGTTGTCTGACTCCTATCAAACAGTTATTTAGAGAAATAAAGAAAAAGAAAGAACGAATAATTGATAAAGCTCTGGAATTTATCAGGCCCAAGACAACTTTCTTGCAAGCCACAGCTCTCGTAGCCGCTATCAGCAGCCACAAGCCGCCGCCGCCTGCGCCACAGCGACCAACAGGAGCCGCTACCCGCAGCCGCTGGTCACAGGCCTGCTGCAGCAGCCAGTCCCGTCAGGCACGACGACTCCAACGCTCCAGACCAGAAAAATCAAACGGCCCTTTTCGGGGCCAAACATTTATTTTAAAAAAAGAATACCATTGGTCAAAATTGTTGTCACGACTTGTCTTTTTCACTGTTGTCAGTCCGACCCCGGCAACGACCCTTTTTTGAATCATGTTATCTCAGCTCAGTCATCGTAGATGGAAAATTTTAATCGTATGGGTTTCTGCTGTCAACATATAAAGCCCCCTCATTCGATGGTATACGATTTGTGAAGATCACAGCGATGACAGTGCAAAAATGATCTCTTTGCACAGTTTCAGAACACTATATTGAAAAACAAACCTAAACGACAGCATATATTTCCTCACGTCGAAACGTGAACACATTCTTGCTCATTCTTCAGTTCTCATATTCGCTGAGACAAGATTCATATTACGTGAAAACAGAATGTTGTGTTGTCTTCACACACAAAAATATCCATCTATTTATTACCATTCGAATGTTTTCTTCAGGCGTTAGAGATTTTAGTTTTACGACGATTATTCTGATTGCATGGACTTCTTTCTAGTTTTAATTGTTTCTGATGACAGAAGATTCATTTTAGTGCAATTGAAATGAGGACACCTGGTGAGAAAACCCACGCTACTGCATACCATCCGGGGTCATTTATCTGAAATCAAACTAGTTCCTCTTTATGTCGCTTTCCCCATGCATTTAGGCTATACACCTCCGTTATTGTTACTGTTCTCAAAAACGTAAGATCTGTCATATTTAGCATCACCTTACACCTAATTTAATGTAATTTTTAAGTTTCATGAAGCAACATTTTGTATACAACTTTTATACCAACATAATGGGTCGTCGGCTGTAACAAAAATTCTATCAACTAATTAATCAATAATTCATCAATTCATCAATTAATCAATCATTTAATAAATCAATTGATTAATCACTCTCTGAGCTCACCCTGGGCTCTGGCGTTTGGTACCTCAACGAAGACCAGGATCGTGACAGCGACACACAACGCCTTGCTCGCGTCAACGAGAGCCATCTTGAACCGAGCTGTCGGCGCCAGCTGCTGAACCCTTTTGGGAGAAGATGGACGAAGCCGAGCCTCTGGGACGAGGTTAGCTGGCCGACGGCGTCC
>JAWQFJ010003098.1:17500-22500 GCA_034096865.1 Theodoxus fluviatilis
ATGACATTAACGGGCTCATGTCTAGGAAACCAGCGTGGACGAATGGTCAGCATAAAAAACCCATCCATCTTCCTTTCCACGAGAGGCAGCCTCGTGGGTTGGGGTCAACAATAGATCCACCGCGTCTCCCTGCCTGATTCGTTAGAGGAGAATAACTCGGAAAATCGAGGCCTAATATTACCAGCTGAATAGAGCTTCACACGACAACGTTTCACTAGCAATCACTGAAATGGACTATTGTGAAGATGTAACTGTTGTGAAGGTTTTAGATCGTACAAGAAGATCGTAGAGCAATCGGTGGGTTTACGTCGGTCTCTCCGCTAAATCGGCTAAATTTGTCTTGTTGTGTAATGTGACGTCAGTGGATTTCCAGCTCGAGCTTGAGAGAATATTCAACTTCAGTCTTGAAAGCTCTGGAACCTGTGTTTCGGTATATAAAGCGCGACAAAGCGAGAGAGAGACAGACACGAGCAGCAGATGAGACAGAGTTAAGGTGAGAGCTTAACTAGAGGATAAACGAGTCCTCCTTTGTAAGGAGTGAGTCTTCTGCGGCACTGCGCGTAGAGTGAAGCTGCTACGACGATACTGTTTACTGTCACCGCTGTGTATCGACCAGTGTGTGAGTAAAGTTTATCGAAAACGACCACCAGCGTTTGTATCTTCGACTTCCCGGCGCAAGCTTGGAGAACCCACGGACAACAGGATACTGCGAAGAGAGCGAGTGCAACATAACTTATTTTTAAAACTACAATACAGATACATCCCGCCTAATTAGTCAACGTCATCACTATAGTCCGTTGCAGTGACTGCCTTTGCTAGCAAATCATAGTCCTATGAACTGATTTACGTGATCGATGGGCTTACATAGCCTACAGAGGCTGAATGGACGTAAACCGCTTTGTGGCCGAATTGAGAACACACTGAACCTCCAATCATTTGGGGTTGGTGGGTGTGGCGTTCGGAGCTCCACATTCCTTTATCCACCCAGGAGTAAAAACTGGGTACCAGGGAGGGCAGTGATGGCACTCTATAGTGCTTAATCCTTGTACGCTCTATAGTGTTTAATCATTGTATGCTCTATAGTGCTTAATCCTTGTACGCTCTATAGTGGTTAATCATTTACGCTCTATAGTGCTTAATCCTTGTATATTCTACAGTGCTGAATCATTGTATACTCTACAGTGCTTAATCCTTGTACGCTCTACAGTGCTTAATCCTTGTACGCTCTATAGTATTTAATCCTTGTATGCTCCATAGTGCTTAATCATTGTATATTCTACAGTGCTTAATCCTTGTATTATCTACAGTGCTTAATCCTTGTATGCTCCATAGTGCTTAATCCTTGTACGCTCTATAGTGCTTAATCCTTGTACGCTCTATAGTGCTTAATCCTTGTATGCTCCATAGTGCTTAATCCTTGTATATTCTACAGTGCTTAATCCGTGTATACTCTACAGTGCTTAATCCTTGTATGCTCTACAGTGCTTAATCCTTGTATGCTCTACAGTGCGCAATCCTTGTATGCTCTACAGTGCTTAATCCTTGTAAGCTCTACAGTGCTTAAACCTTGTATACTCTACAGTGCTTAATCCTTGTATGCTCTACAGTGCTTAATCCTTGTATGCTCTACAGTGCTTAAACTGTGTATGCTCTACAGTGCTTAACCCTTGTATGCTCTATAGTGCTTAATCCTTGTATGCTCTACAGTGCTTAAACTTTGTATGCTCTACAGTGCTTCATCCTTGTATGCTCTACAGTGCTTAATCCTTGTACGCTCTACAGTGCTTAAACTGTGTATGCTCTACAGTGCCTAAACTTTGTATGCTCTATAGTGCTTAAACTTTGTATGCTCTACAGTGCTTAAACTGTGTATGCTCTACAGTGCTTAAACTGTGTATGCTCTACAGTGCTTAAACTGTGTATGCTCTACAGTGCTTAATCCTTGCATGCTCTACAGTGCTTAATCCTTGTATGCTCTACAGTGCTTAATCCTTGTATGCTCTACAGTGCTTAATCCTTGTATGCTCTACAGTGCTTAATCCTTGTATGCTCTACAGTGCTTAATCCTTGTATGCTCTACAGTGCTTAATCCTTGTATGCTCTACAGTGCTTAATCCTTGTATGCGGCCGTGCGCAGCATCAAGTTGGAATACTCCCCAGGGAGTTCCACCGGTACTGGTACCTGATTGTGTGCGCTCTGTCTGTCTGTCGCTGTGAGGGTCGCCACGTGCCAGTGAAGAACCCATCAAGTGGCCCAGTGATCAGGGGGCAAGGTGTAAAGCGGTTTGAGACCCAGTGATCAAGGGGCAAGGTGTAAAGTGGTTGGAGACCCAGTGATCAAGGGGCAAGGTGTAAAGTGGTTGGAGACCCAGTGATCAAGGGGCAAGGTGTAAAGTGGTTTGAGACCCAGTGATCAAGGGGTAAAGTGTAAAGCGGTTTGAGACCCAGTGATCAGGGGGTAAAGTGTAAAGTGGTTTGAGACCCAGTGATCAGGGGGTAAAGTGTAAAGCGGTTTGAGACCCAGTGATCAGGGGGTAAAGTGTAAAGCGGTTTGAGACCCAGTGATCAGGGGGTAAAGTGTAAAGCGGTTTGAGACCCAGTGATCAGGGGGTAAAGTGTAAAGTGGTTTGAGACCCAGTGATCAGGGGGTAAAGTGTAAAGTGGTTTGAGACCCAGTGATCAGGGGGTAAAGTGTAAAGCGGTTTGAGACCCAGTGATCAGGGGGTAAAGTGTAAAGCGGTTTGAGACCCAGTGATCAGGGGGTAAAGTGTAAAGCGGTTTGAGACCCAGTGATCAGGGGGTAAAGTGTAAAGCGGTTTGAGACCCAGTGATCAGGGGGTAAAGTGTAAAGTGGTTTGAGACCCAGGCATGGTTGATAATAAGTCGCTATCTAAAACCACCTTTTTTTAACCTTGAACTGATCTTTGTATGGGCCACAGTCAACTCTTAGCTTTGCTAATTAGGACGCAAGAGAATTTGATGTTGTGCTGTGGGACGTTGGTGTGTACAGTTCAGCAGTGCCTGTTTTGATACGCTCCACCAAAGGTTGTTTGAGATGTCTGAGTTTCTTACCCCCGCGAAATAAGTTTAAACTCCCACTGAAAGAGGGGAACGTGAACAAAGTCGCTTTAGAAAGTATAGCTGTGAATGCATTGAAAACAGAAAAAGTTCACGTGCCGACTAAGTACGTTAGCAAAAAACATGTGCCTTAATGAAATAACACGAGCAAAAGACTCAAGTATGAATAGAAGTATTAGCTCTTGTATACTCACGCAGATACACGCACTCATACACTCTGTAATTCAGGCAATATTATTTTATTCCACATCAAAATTATTCGTACAACGAACAAAACAACGTCTCTTCTGTTTGCTTAAAATTATTCATCTGTCCGATAAATATCAAAACAAAACGAGCGACGCAAGTACCTAAACGTCTCAAATACCACAACTTAAACTGGATATGGGAAGACTCTTATCAACAAAGAAGATGTTTGTGCAATATATCACAGACATGTTATCACACATTTATAAGTTCTTGAAATACATGGAGATTGCCTAAGATTGAAATTTCGTAGAGGATTGTGGTAAAGTATTTCTGCATCCACCTTTACGTCGACATGTTCCTTGGGGTACTGGAATCTGCCATGCTCATAACTTGGTCTCATTAAAATACTCAATAATTCACTGCAGTGTACATAATGTGTGTCAAGTTGTATTAAATTTTTAAGTGTCTCGCGTCATATAATATGTTCGTGAGTGAAGTTTGAATGTGTGTTGTGTGTGTGTGCGTGTGTGTGTGTTGTGTGTGTGTGTGTGTGTGTGTGTGTGTGTGTGTGTGTAGTGTGTATACGTGTGTGTTGTGTGCGTGTGTTGTAATTTTTTGTTGTTGTTCTTGTGTGTGTGTGTGTGTGTGTGTGTGTGTGTTTTAAACAAAACCTTGCATTAATAACTTCCAAGAGTATTGCTTAAACTAATGAATGCTACAGACTTATATTTTTTTCAATGTCAGTTCTGCACACGAAAAAGGTTTACTGTATAGAGGTGCTAGAATTTTTTGTGATCCTCCTCGCAGAAAACTCAAGGCTCTGGACGGACAAATCTTTCCGACGGATCCCGTGTTTTGCCATTTTTATACTTTCAAATGCGTCAAGCATAATGAATATATCTAAGTGCCGGGGTCGGTTGTACAGTTACTGAAAAGAAGAGTAGAAGACAAGCAACCGACTGTTTCTTTCATGAGCAAGTCTGGCCCTGAAGAGGGCCGTTTGGGGGTTGTACTGCCGCCGATGCGGGTAATCACCGCTACAGGATGGAGAGGCAGCGGGTTGGCAGGGGCGTGCAGCGATGCTCTGTATTCCTTCTCGGCAAGCTTTCGAAGCTGAGGCTTCTTCATCAGGCCAAAGTAACAAGGCTGGCTGTGGAAAAGAAATATATACTGTGACAAGGGCCGGTGAAACACGTGCAGAGCGGCGAGGCAGTGAGGAGAGTTCAGTGAAGGAAGCCAAAAGGAGTGCTCTGCACCAACATCACAGGGCGGGAGAGGCCACAACAGGATAAGCACTAAAAGGGCGTGCGGGGACAGCTTCATCGATAGTGACTCAGGAGTCCCATGTCCCTATTGAGGCCATTCTCGTGGGTACGGAATTTGGAGATGAGTTTGAGCTCAGCCACTCTGCGTCGCTGTAGGTCCGTCAGTCCACCTCTTAGCACACTGACGAGCATGTCAGAGGTGGCGTGGCTCGGGAGGTTGAAGTGCTCGGCCACAGGCAGGGGGGAACCGTTCCTGATGGTAGCGCGATGGCTGTTCATGCGCTGGCGGAGCTGTTGGCTGGTTTCTCCGACATACCATGCGTCCCTGCACCCTCTGCGGCAACGGATGAGGTAGACCACGTGGCTAGAGGAGCAAGAGTACTGGCCCCTTACTCGGTGTGTCACGTGGTCTCTGACTATGGTGGTCTCGGTGCAGAGGATGGCACAGGTCGAACACCTGGCAGTCTT
>JAWQFJ010003098.1:30000-32500 GCA_034096865.1 Theodoxus fluviatilis
AGAAAAAATGGCGGGATGAAATCCACGCATGTGTGAATGGGATCAAATAATTCGAAATTCAGGCAGGTGAGTAACTTTTTGCAATTTGTAAAGATTATCTTGTATCTCTAAATCACTAATGCTTAGAATACTGCCAGAAACGGTTCAAGAAAGCTTGTTGCTTTATCAATGTTATCATGCCATCAAAATCTGCTTCTCGTTTCCTGTGTTGGCTGCTGGGTTAGAGCCGGTGATCAACAGTGGGATGGGGCTAGTTGTAACACACCAGAAGGGGCTAGTTGTAACATGTTACAACCAGCCCCACTTGTGTTACGACCAAAAGCGCATGACTATCTATGACCTTCCAGGGCAGATTCGGGATGCATGGCCACGGGCAGCCGTACCCACTAACATCATGAACGGGTTCAGAGTGTCTGGCATCTGCCCAAATGATCCTGACATATTCCAAGATGTGGAGTTCCAACCATCTGCAGTGACTGACAGGCCTGCCCCCCAAGGACTACGAACCTTCTGGGAGCACTTCTGAAAACTTAGTATCAAACCCAGCAGCACAGCCACTTTAACAGATGCAAACTACAGGCTTGGCTACCACAGATGGGCAGATGACTCAGCGAGGGTCCCAACCAACGAACAGAACAGACATTCAGAATCCAATGGACAGATACTTTTTGGAAAATAACAAGGAGGTGAAAAGGGTGCGTGGGGATGGGCATTGTCTTCTTTACGCTTTTCAGACATGCTTGGAGTCAGAATAAATTGCAGTCCTCTCTACCGATGACCTCTGTGTAAAGTTAACAAAAGAAGTGCAGGACCACAAGTTTTTGTATGAACAGTTTGGCAGTAAAGACACAAATTTAGAGGAAGAGCTACAGAGATACATCACATATAAACAATACAACAATGACACGTCAGATCTAATAGTGTCCGCATTGTCCAATGCATTTGGCATCAGTGCAGTCATTCACCAGGTCAGACATGGGAACCACCTGGAGACGGTGTTGAACCCGGGTCGACCTGGAGCCACTTCTACTGGCAGTGTCCATCTCCTGTTTTCTGGGGAACAGGGGGGGGGGGGGCTCACTATGATGCAGTTGTGCCTGTTCAGAAGCCAAGATCTGCACCAGACACCCAGTTGAACTCCACAGAGGCAACAGAGCTTCCCTTGAACGCTGGTGACGACTTCTCCCCGCAACAAGTGAGGCCTTTCCCCAAAGCAGCTCCAAGGCAGGTCGGATCACGAGGAAGGAAACGTAAACAGACAGCAATTTTAACCGACACCTCAGAAAAGAACAAGCTGAGCCTGGGGAAAAAATAACAGGATACGTGCACCTATTAGAAGAGGAGGTAGAAACACACTGCCGAAACAGAAAGGGAAAGAAAAGTCGAGAAAAACATTAAGCTACAAAAATTCTGACTCTGTTTCCACAGACTCTGAGGAGGATTTTTGTTTGGTTTGTCGTGAACCCTATTCAAACAGCATGCCAAACGAAAAATGGGTTCAGTGTGTGAGGTGCAAGAATTGGTCTCATGAAGAATGTAAACAGAAAAAACCCAGTTACATCTGTCAAAACTGTGATTCAGATGATTCAGATTGATGTGCTGATTATTTCACTGGCACATTTACACGTGTGTTTGCATTGTTTGTGCAAGTACATGCCGTGGAATACCATTAAGTCTTTTTTATGTCCAATATCATTGTGTTAAAACCAGCCCCATGGCTTGTTACAACTTGCCCCACATGCGGGGCAAGTTGTAACAAGTCGGGTTACGTCAGTTTTGTTCACCTTGGAGACAAACGGTGCAGATTTGAACAATTGTTTCAGTTTCAACGTTAAAACGAATGTTTTTAGTTTTGATTGATTGATTAAAGTTGCTTAAATGTTAAGCATGTAATGCGTGATGAGTCGTACTTTTAAAAATGTTACAACCAGCCCCGCTCTTCCCTAGTTTGTTACTAACCACATAAATACGAGCATGCAGTACATGCATAATTATGGAACACAATTCATTACAACAAACCACCATTCGATGTGATAAATACAATACACAAAAATTGCCATATACGAAATAGGTTTATTACAGGAAATAACAAATCGAAAAAAACGACAAAGGTTTCTAAAATCGACTTGTAATACTGGCAAAAATCAGCCATTAGAGGAAATAATTTCTACATAATCCAAACTCAATAATAGTTTGCGGAGAAATGACTTATATGACTAGAGTATTAGGAAACCCGATCTATGATGCCTATGCTCTACAGATACATGAAGCACTCGTAAGTTACTGCAGTAAACAGTTTGCAGAATAGTTTATGTCCCGTTCACAACATGAACATATTATCTTACTTGTAGGCACAAGTCAAAACAATCTTTTATTTTTGTGATGTCGTGCGAAGACGTTCGTAACAATTACTTGTAAAGTACTGTTACAGAAGTTAGGACAATCATTGTCACACAAACCTACGGTGATTGCATATCAAAACATTGACATATTTCTAAAC
>JAWQFJ010003098.1:42500-50000 GCA_034096865.1 Theodoxus fluviatilis
GAGAAAAAAGTATTTTTGGCGCAATGCCGTAATGCGAAGGGTCAAGTCTATTACGCATTCATTGCAAACTGTGCCAGAGTCAAAACTGACTCGGGTTCACAGAATGGTGTGAATGGAGTCAGCGCATGCTTGAATGTGTGCGTACGCGTGCGGGTAAGTAAGCTCATGACTTCTCGACTGCGTGTGCATGCGCGCGCGCGCATGTGTGTGTGTTTGTAAACATGTTCTCGCGAACACATGTCAACATGCATGAGTACGTGTATGCGTGAATACATGATTGTGTGTGTATAAGTGCGTGCTTTTGCATGTGTCGGTGCTTTCCTTGCACTCCCGATCTTGCTGTTCAGTTTTCTCTTTCTTTTCATTGTGATGAAATGTGTCTCTGATTCTGCTTCGTGTAATGTCACTACATCTCTCGAAACACATTCGATACGCCTTCTACTACATCCGGAGAGAGAGAGAGAGAGAGAGAGAGAGAGAGAGAGAGAGAGAGAGAGAGACGGACAGACAGACACACAGACACACAGACACAGAGAGAGAGAGAGAGAGAGAGAGAGAGAGAGAGGGAGAGAGAGACTTTAGACTTTAGACTTCTATTGCATAGGCCATCGGCCCGTCACAAGGGTACAGGCTCGTATATACATATAGTTAAGTTATAAAGTTATTGTCATTGACTGACTTCCATTTGGGCATTCTCGTTTCGCCTCCTTAGGGCATAAGGGATGTACATGGCAACTTTTCGTGTCCTTTCTACACTCTTGCCATCAAGAAGAAAACCTATGCTCCTACATTTGGCCGTTTATAAATAAGGTAGAGAGAGAGAGAGAGAGAGAGAGAGAGAGAGAGAGAGGGAGGGGGGAGAGAAAGAGAGAGGGAGGGAGGGAGAGACAGACAGACAGAAGATAGAAAGAGAGAGAGAGACAGAGAGAGAGAGACAGAGAGAGAGAGAGAGACACAGAGAGAGAGACACACACAGAGAGAGAGAGAGACAGAGACAGACAGACAGACAGACAGACAGACAGACAGACAGACAGACAGACAGACAGACAGACAGACAGACAGACAGACAGACAGACAGACAGAAAGACAGACAGACAGGGAGAGAGAGAGAAAGAAAGAGAAAGACAGCGAGACAGACAGACAGACAGAAAGACAGATAGACAGACAGACAGACAAACAGAAACACAGAGAGGGTCACAGAGAGAGACAGAGAGAGACACACAGAGAGACACAAACAGACAGAGACAGAGACAGAGACACAGAGAGAGAATGGGACAGATAGAGAGACAGAGAGAGACAGACAGACAGACAGCGACAGAGAGACAGTAAGACGGAGAGACAGGGAGAGTGATAAAAAGACAGAGTCAGACATTTACCCACACAGATATTTACCCAAACAGACAGATGGATAAATACACACACAGATACAAACAAACAAACAAACAAACACACACACACTCTCACACACACACACACATAGACAGAGTGAATTACTGAGCTTAATATTTATTGCGGTCGACGACCCATGATAGTTACAACAAAACAAGTGCATAGAAATAATCGTAATGAAAAGGTGTTAATAACATCCGTAGATACATTTACAGAAGGTGATTAAACATCTCAGATTTTGCAGTAATCAAAGTATACAGAAACGTTTGGTCTGTTCACTGAACAATGTAGGTATGCATACACCGTAACCTTATGCAAATTACTTCAAACCCCTAAACATTCATTAGGGTAACTTGCTAGCTTTTCTAAGATGCTGTAACGAAATGGATATAAATCCGGTGTGACAAGTAGCAGGTGGCACCCGATATGGTAATCCTCAGCTGCAACCCCTGGTTGCTGGGCTTTCGGAGTCTGCTCCATTAGCTCAGCCAGGGGCCTGCTCCAGTAGCTCAGCCAGGGGCCTGCTCCAGTAGTTCAGCCAGGGTCCTGCTCCAGTAGCTCAGCCAGGGGCCTGCTCCAGTAGTTCAGCTAGGGGCCTGCTCCAGTAGCTCAGCCAGGGGCCTGCTCCAGTAGCTCTGCCAGGGGCCTGCTCCAGTAGCTCTGCCAGGGGCCTGCTCCAGTAGATCTGCCAGGGGCCTGCTCCAGTAGTTCAGCCAGGGGCCTGCTCCAGTAGCTCAGCCAGGGCCTGCTCCAGTAGCTCAGCCAGGGGCGGCCCCAAGCAGCCAAAGGTGCTACTAGGGGCATCGGGACTCATACGCATAATTATACAGATGAAGTTTTTACTGTAAGAACGCTCTGAGAAGTTATCTCCTGCTATGCTGGATGCCAATGGAAATCTCTCGTCTCCATTCTCGCGGCGTCTCTGTGCCAAGGCAGTGAGAGTTCTCTCCCTTGTGTGATCTCGCTTCACTGGCGGAGGACGGCGAAGATTTCCTCCATGTTGGCATTTAGAGGCACACCTCTCTGTTTTACCTCCTGTTCGTATCCCTACAACGAAAACAAGCACTTCTCCTTTTCATGCCGAAGTTGAGATCACATGAGCATGAAATTAGATGAACCAGTCGATGTGTGTGTGTGTGTGTGTGTGTGTGTGTGTGTGTGTGTGTGTGTGTGTGTGTGTGTGTGTGTGTTTTGTGCTTGTTTTGGTGAAGTTCCTTTGCGTTAGCTATTTTCATATTGTTTTGCTTACATTTTGTTCCTCGTGAATTCGTAGGAGTTCTTTTCTAGCTGCCTACAGTTATAACATTTCTTGCGAAGCTAGGTGATGAATAAGGATAGTTAGGCCCTATCTCAGGCAATTTTGTCATTTTTCATCACAAAGATATGCTTTCTTGGTGTATATTAAAAAAGCATGTAAGAGGGAAATTAAGGTATCAAAACTGCACGAGCAACAAACCAACCAACCAAGCCAAATCACACCAAGTAATAAAACATGCACACCACATCACATGATACGTACTGCACCATACCAAACGCAACGAAACAAAAGCAGACCAAACAAAATCAAACTACACCAGTCCAGACTAAATTAGACCAAACTAAATCATATCAAGACAGGCAAGGATCACAGCCATACCAAATCAATATGAATCAAGCCAGATTAAACCTGATCGTTTTGTATTTAAAACCAAGCTCGTTCTTGTGCTTTGTGTTTATCTTCGATGTACGAGTTGAGACTTGTCTCTTTCGAAAAGTTCTGTTCTCCTAGCTTGCGTCGGGAAAGCAAAGTCCACAAAATCCGATGGCCGTTTAAAAGAGAGGAGTCAGTAAGAGTCGGTATTTAACGTGTATATTTGTCATTTGATTCACAAAACGATCGTGAACCCCCCAAAAAGTACAGAAAAATGACAACGTTTCCTGATTAAACAAAAAATTAACCCAAAACCCTTGGCGTCGTATGACAGCACAACATTCTCTCATGTCGCACCACCAAAATCCCGCCTGGGGGACTCAAAGTTGTCTCCCCCTTGACCGCAGTCGTCTTGAAGACTGTCATGAGTAATCTCCCCCTAGGCCGCTCACTCGACTGCTGATCGCTATTTGCGTGTCCGTGCGCTCGAACGAAACTCTGGCTACCTACAGTTATAAAATTTCTTGCGAAGCAAGGTGATGAATAAGGATAGTTAGGCCCTATCTCAGGCAATTTTGTCATTTTTCATCACAAAGAAATGCTTATTTGGTGTATATTGGAAAAAGCATGTAAGAGTGAAATTAAGGTATCAAAACTGCACGAGCAACAAACCAACCAACCAAGCCAAATCACACCAAGTAATAAAACATGCACACCACATCACATGATACGTACTGCACCATACCAAACGCAACTAAACAAAAGCAGACCAAACAAAATCAAACTACACCAGTCCAGACTAAATTAGACCAAACTAAATCAAACTACACCAGTCCAGACTAAATTAGACCAAACCAAATCAAACTACACCAGTCCAGACTAAATTAGACCAAACCAAATCAAACTACACCAGTCCAGACTAAATTAGACCAAACCAAATCAAACTACACCAGTCCAGACTAAATTAGACCAAACCAAATCAAACTACACCAGTCCAGACTAAATTAGACCAAACCAAATCAAACTACACCAGTCCAGACTAAATTAGACCAAACCAAATCAAACTACACCAGTCCAGACTAAATTAGACCAAACCAAATCAAACTACACCAGTCCAGACTAAATTAGACCAAACTAAATCATATCAAGACAGGCAAGGATCACAGCCATACCAAATCAATACGAATCAAGCCAGATTAAACCTGATCGTTTAATTTGTACTTAAAACCAAGCTCGTTCTTGTGCTTTGTGTTTATCTTCGATGTACGAGTTGAGACTTGTCTCTTTCCAAAAGTTCTGTTCTCCTAGCTTGCGTCGGGAAAGCAAAGTCCACAAAATCCGGTGGCCGTTTAAAAGAGAGAAAAAGTATTCACGCACTGGTCGACACACAGCGATGCAATCAATAATCAACATTACCATAATAACTTCACTCTCCAGACTGGATCTCGGGGGACAAATTTGCAGTTAACTGCGGTCTTATACGTGTCTTCTGTCACTCTCGCTTGTCTCTTCCTCGTGTTCTCTGCTAGAACGCTGTATCGCACGTGTGTGCTCTCTGGTGGACACCTCACTCCGGGGCCACAATTCTGTAGAGGATTGATCACGTGACTCCTAATGGAGGTCTTTTCCCACTCGTGCATCTTCTTGTGCTCTCACCTTTTCCGTCTTGTGCCATCTCACGCTGCCCTACTTATATACGTTTTACATGCATTCTAAAATCATCGAGAACTAACGAGAACAGACCAACCCGCCTCCAAGCTGCACGAAGTCACGTGACACATTAAAGTGTTGCCGCGCCCTGGCTACGCCACATAACTAGGCAACGACCCTGTGGAGAGGTCTGGCATATAATCTCGAAGATACTACGATGTTCTATCATATTCCAGCACCTTCATAACATGCGTAATTAATTCTTCTAAAGGAAAAAGGAGGCTCAAGAAATACATTCGTTCTTATCATTAACCCTGTATGGACAAAGAAACAGTGCGTGCACAGTGGAGTCTTCAACACATTTACCTCCATGGCACGGACGCTTTGCTCTCGGTAGCAGACCGCCATCATCAGGTGCCGGATGTTGTCGAAGTCGCGCAGGCGCATGTGCTTTCCGCCACTTTTCTCCGCCAGGTGGCGATAGAATCCCTCAGCATAGGAGTTGTTGAGGCACTGCACGCCGTGTATCTTCACGCCCTGGAACCAGACCACCGATCTCAGCATGGGAGTCAAGGGCAACTTTGCACACCTACACACACACACACACACACACACACACACACACACCTACACACACACACACTCACACACACACACACACACACACACACCTACACACACACACTCACACACACACCTACACACACACACCTACACACACACACTCACACACACACACACACACACACACCTACACACACACACACACCTACACACACACACACACACCTACACACACACACACACACACACACACGCACACTCACATACACACACACACACACACACACACACACGCTCACACGCATACTCCCCTTCTCAGTGCGTCATGCAAACACTGCAGCTTCCTTTCGGTCAAATCTGAAAACCCACTTGTTCTCTAAGTTCTATTGAAAATATTTCGTACTTGCTGAATGTTTCAGGCTCATGTTTGTATATAATGCATGTGTGTGTTTCTTCACGTGTAGGATGCATGTTGTATTATAACGTGCGTATGTGCGTTTCATGTCCAGGCTCAAACTGTATGATAATGTGTGCGTGTTTTTGTGTGTGTGTGCGCCTAGAGCTTCACTATGTACTTTTTTGACTGTGTGGAGGAAGTGCGCCTTACAAATAAACATATTATTATTATTATTATACAAGCACATACACACACAAACATGCACACACAGACACACACACGCATTCACACACATACACACATACACATACACACAGACACACACACAGACACACACACACATATACACACATTCAAACACGCACACATACATACAAAGAAACGAATAATACGTATGTGCACACACACACACACACACACACACACACACACACACACACACACAAACACACACACACAAACATGCACACACTCACATACACACACAATGCACACACACACAGACACACACATATTCACACACATACACACACATACACTCACACACATACACACACATATACACACATACACACACATATACACACACACACACACACAAACACACAACACCCAAACACGCACATACATACATAAAAAACGAATATACGCATGGGCACACACACACTACACACATACGCACACAGACACACGAGCACACTTACACAAATGCACCCATACACACACATACACACACATACATACACAAACATACACACACACACGAGCACACACACACACTGTAAGATATGACACTGGGCCCGTATCCACACTCACACACATACACACACATATACACACATACACACACACACACAAACACACAACACCCAAACACGCACATACATACAAAAAAACGAATATACGCATGTGCACACACACACTACACACATACGCACACAGACACACGAGCACACTTACACAAATGCACACATACACACACATACACACACACATACATACACAAACATACACACACACACGAACACACACACACACTGTAAGATATGACACTGGGCCCGTATCCACAACGGCGATTTATCTTTTTAACACTCGATTTATCCCCTAACCTCGGGTTATCTTGATCGGTTAGATAAGGTACGCTCGTCAGAGGATCCTAGGTTGCGCTTTGCTATATATACGGGTTTCCAGCCAAGGGAGAGCGGAACAGACAGTTGGAATCGTCTTAGTTTAGAGATAAATCGGTGTTAAAATAACTCGCCGTTCTGGATACGGGCCCTGTTCTCACCATTGACACCAGCTTGTCCACCTCAGCACGCCAGTTGATCCTCTCTACGTCTCTGTCCGACCCAGGTTCATGTGGAACCTCATCTCCAATAACTACGGCCACTTTCTGAGATCGCAGAGACCAAGACAAGTCTGACATCTTCTTCAGAGCAAGCTCGTAGGCTTCGGCTGAGTCGTCGCCGTTCGTGTTTTCCAAGCCAGAGATGAAAGCGCGTAGCTTTCCAGCGTCGTTGGTGAAATCCTCGACTTTTATGATGAACTTGAAAGAGGAGTCACCGCTACGCCTGGGAAAATCGCCGTGAGCTATGATGGCAATGCGAATGCCGGGAATATCTGTGCGCAGTTTGGTCACCATGCTCTGCAGATGTTGCTTCACCTCTGCCGTGCAGGATTGCATGCTGAGAGTTGAGTCCAGGGAAAAGACCACATCTATCGCAGGACCCTGAAAAGAAAGCAAGAACGCAGACGAGAGTAACACCGGCTGGAGCCGCTCTATGCTCCCCTCATCAGCTGGAACCCCTGACTGCTGGGCTTTTGGGGCGAGCTTCAGTAGTTCAGCCAGGGGCGGCCTTAAGCAGACGGG
>JAWQFJ010003098.1:60000-75445 GCA_034096865.1 Theodoxus fluviatilis
AATCTTCTTCCATGCTCATATCTTATCTCACGTTAATTATGCGTCAACAATTTGGGATGGCTGTAGTGACGCTAACTTGAAAAGGCTGAAGTCATTGTATCGAAGAGCCTCTAAGCTTATGATAACAGATAGTTCACTATCTATAAATGACAAAATGAAAGAACATATTGCCTTTTAATAAGCATTTAAAATTCAATAAATGTGTCTTAATGAAAGAATTAATGATTGTTTGATAAACGTATTCCAACATTCAAATATTCGTGTACATAACTTTATAATACCACAATCTAGGATTGATTTGTTTAAACATAGCCTATCTTATTTAGGGGCTACTATGTGGAACACACTATCCAATTCTCTAAAAATTGCGAAATCTTTAGAGAAATTTAAATTGAAACTACACACTTTTCTTATGCAGTCATCCTAGATACTTTCATCTTATTCTAAATTCCCTTTTTGGCTATTTTCAACGTGGTACTTCGTTACCATGAATTGATTGTAACCTGTGTTATTGTGTGAATTTTGTGTGGGATAGAGGGTGGGTGGGTGGGTAGGGGTGGGGGATGGGATTGGATTTGTTTGTTTGTTTGTTTTCTCGTTTTAACAAGGGCTGGATGTAAGATAGGCAGTTATGCCTAATTCATGAATTTCCATTGAAAAATAAAGTTTAATCAATCAATCCCTCTCTCTCTCTCTCTCTCTCTCTCTCTCTCTCTCTCTCTCTCTCTCTCTCTCTCTCTCTCTCTCCATCCATCATCCATCCATCCATCCATCCATCCATCCATCCATCCATCCATCCATCCATCCATCCATCCATCCATCCATCCATCCATCCATCCATCCATCTATCTATCGCTCTCTCTCAAAGGATTTCGAGTAGCCAAAGTAAAAAGTTATTAGAATCGAAGGCTTGTGTTCCTACCGCGATAACGAACTTCTCTTCGTTGGCTTGGGGGTAGTCTCCATGGGCAATGAGAGCGATGCTCATTCCGGGGGTCTCCAGAAGTTCCGACATGAAGCTCTTGACGCTGTTGCGCACTTGCTGTGTGCAGGGGTCCATGCTGGTCGTTGTGTCCAGGGAGAAGACCAGCTGGATCTTTCTGTCGCCCATCTTGCTCTGTCTGAAATCCACAGTTTGCATGAAAAACAAGGACGTGATAGAGTCGCAGGTAATTAAGTAAGTAGGTAGGGAGGGATCGGTGGATGAGAGCTTGGTAAGTAATTGGGTGGATGGGTAGGTGCTAGCTACGTAGGTACCATGTAGACAGGTAAATACGTAAGTAGATAAAGTAACTAGATAAGTTGAAAAATGTCGAGTCATCCCGAACAGGAACTGGACAGCGGCACATAATCGCCTTGCACAACTGTCTACAGATCAAGCAACTACACCAAATCTATATCATAAAAAAGATGCGTACATGAGCGACTGATTATTTGCCTGTGGTCATTGCACTTTTGCAGGGCACTGCTCTGCAGGACCGCGATAATATATCAGTTTGTAGATAGGTAGGTAGATGGGTAGGTAGGTAAGTGAGTGGGTAGGCAGGCAGGCAGGCAGGTAGGAAAGGTGAGTAAAGTAGGTAGGCGGACAGGCAGGCAGTGAATAGATAGGTAAGCAAGCAAGCATGTGGGCACTGACATGCACATGCAAGCTCAAAGCACACACAGAAATGCACAAAAGCATTCAAGCACACACAAAAGCATTATTCAATAATGAAAGCGAAAGTGGTTACTATTTGTCAGATTCGCAGGAATGTCCTTCCTATAATGCAGATTCGATACAACAGAAAATGGAACAGTTTTTCAATGTACATTTTTCTCTGCAGCAGATTACAGAATGAATTTCTCAGGGTGAAAATGTGGCATGCTAGAATGACGAACGTTAAATATCAAAAGTGAAAGCGAAAACGGTAGTTATACCCATCAATTCAACGAATGCACGCACCCACACGCGCGCTCGCGTGCTCGCACACACACAATCATACACACACATAATCACACAGACACTCACACACACATACACACGAGAGAGAAAGAGAGGGGGGGGGGGGGGGATGATGGGATATGGGGGGCGGGCGGGCAGGCAAGCAGGCAGGCAGACAGAAATAGAAACGGAGATAAGACCAAAGACAGATAAACGGAAAGACAGACGTAGAGAGGCAGTCACACAAGCACACATGCACACACGCGCGCGCAAGCACGCACATACACACAGAGAATGAGATAGAGAGAAGTGCGGGCGGGGGGGGGGGGGGGGGGGGGGGGGGGGGGGAAGCGACGGCGGTAAGGGCTGGTGGTGGCAGGGCGGGATGAAGAGGTAGCAATCTAGAGACCTAAAGTATTGGAAAGAGGAAAATAGAACAGGAAATCCACGACATCCCTGCACAAACACTAATACAACGCCGCATTGTTTCTTACCTCGAGAGTCGACTCCAAGATCGAAACTTTCTTTTCGGGTGGATTTTCTACGGCGTCCTTCACTCAGAACGGAGACACGATCGTCTGCCTCGTCACACAGACACAGGTCCACTGCGGGAGTGAGGACGACGCCCTGAGCTTGTGTGTGATCTGTCACTAGTTCACAAAGGAGACTTTGTCGTGCGAAACTGCAAGTACCTCGGGAACTGCCAACGTCGAGAAAAAAACAACAGTATCGAAAGAGCAAGTTGACGGAGAATTTATGCATCGTTGCCAAAAATAGACAGGGGTAGCTTTGATACTGGAAAACGCACAATCAAAATAATACATGTTCCGTCTGGAAAAACTTTGTGTGAAAGCATGCTGGGTTTTGGAAAAGATTAACCAAGTTAAGGCGCATTTAATGTTGACGATGTTCAACTTTTGTTGTTGCGTTTGTTGTATCGATGACTAAAATGAAGTAGCTATACTAATGTGAACTGCAGGAACACAGCGATGGCAATTTTTCGATTGATTTTCCCTCGCGTGGGCTGGGGGTAAAAATAGATTAACCGCGTCTCTCTACGCGATTCGTAAATGGCAAATAACTACAGAAATTGAGACTTGACTCGCTCTCATTCTGACAAGCTCTAGTTCTTTTTCGCTATCAATGGCCTTACGTAGCCAACCAAGGTTAATATGCCGTAAAACGCCATTTCATCTTCATCCTCGTTCGAATTTATTGTACCGTAGTATTAAAAAAAAGTGGTCGCCTTCACTGCGGTGATAAGCGGACATAGAAAGTTCACGACAGTTCAGTGTTTGGACCACAGTGGTCTCTGCGATTATCATATCTCTACGACAGGCTTTGCACATACTATGTGCACATTATATGTGAACAGATTCAGCACAACTTTTGTCTTCTCTACGCAGGCGACCATAGCAGTGTGTCTCTCGGCAACAGTCTGACGAGGAAATATGTTGTGATTCTCATGGGAGAACTATCAGCATATACACATGGACTTGTAACACAGGACAACGATGAAGAAAGTAAATGACAAGGTAAAGTGTCATCCTTTAACTCTATTAAAATCTCGATAATCTTTTAATGTTTCCCATTACCTCTAATGCTTAGTGCGACAGAACCCCCCGGGGCGCTGTGACCTACTTCCCATTACCTCTAATGCTTAGTGCGACAGAACCCCCCGGGGCGCTGTGACCTACTTCCCATTACCTCTAATGCTTAGTGCGACAGAACGCCCCGGGGCGCTATGACCTACTTCCCATTACCTCTAATGCTTAGTGCGACAGAACGCCCTGGGGCGCTATGACCTACTTCCCATTACCTCTAATGCTTAGTGCGACAGAACGCCCTGGGGCGCTATGACCTACTTCCCATTACCTCTAATGCTTAGTGCGACAGAACGCTCTGGGGCGCTGTGACCTACTTCCCATTACCTCTAATGCTTAGTGAGACAGAACGCCCCGGGGCGCTGTGACCTACTTCCCATTACCTCTAATGGATCAATGCCCCAAGACGATGTATCGCAGTAGAAATCGACAAATGCTTACATGGATGTCACCAAAGATCTCACTGGTGTTACGCATTTCTGCAAAATATTTCCATTTCATTTCCCCTAGTTAAGTTTTTGTAGCAAAGTCCAGTTTGCGCACATGCTCCATGGCATCAGCAGCTTTACATTTTCTGAATCTGCCCAGAGCACCCAGGGATAACGTTTTACTCTCTCTACAATCAAGGTCAAACCAGGGAGATAGCGGTTTTGCTATCGCCTTGGAATTGATCTCGACCTATTTCTTTAAGCAGTCTGCACTCTGTCCTAAGGTTTGGGTAAATTGCATTACAGCAGTGTCTACTGACCTGCCAAGTGTTGCAGTTGTGCTCGCAAGCTAACCAGCAAAACTCTGCTACTCAATTTTCCGGATGGTTTCCTCCGTCTAATGTATGTCCCAAACAAGCTTACAATATATTTTAATAACTAAAAACCCCAAAAAGTATTAACAGAAACTTTCCTTTCCTTCCAACTTATCTACAAGCTTACAATAAGTCCCACACAATTTTTTTGTGAAATATGTTTGTGAGTGTCTAAATATAATTTCAAGGGGGCATGGATTCTTACCCTGAACTGAATTTGCATATCGAAAGTGCACAGGAAACAGCGGGCGACTGCTAAACAGTAATCAATCACGCTATCTCCGTGTGGAGATACATAGGCAAATCGACTTCGTCTGTCACCGTGGGCACTTCCATTCAATACTACAATGTGGTGCACTTGGCACAGATTTATCACCATCTTCCCAAATAGAATAACTGTGCTGTCATGACAGTCTGCAAACACACGCTGTCAACACGAGTTCCTCAGTGTCCTCTGCACTGTCGCCCTCGTCTGCATGCATGTCCCAGGTCCCGATTCTCGCGTCCGTGTCGCCTCACATCAAAAGAACTGCTTCCTGACACCTTTCCTAGAATCCCAGTATGAGATCTTCCAGGAAATAAATGCAAGAGGACATGTTTTTGTCTCTATAACAAACGGAGAATCGATGAATGGAACATAGAAGTACATTACTATGGTGTCTTCAACAATAGATTTAGTCAAAGTTTGCTGATGTAAAAGTATCTGTAAAATAATGCCTATCAAAACAGTGTATGAATGTCAGGAATCATGGCTCTGCTATTTTAGAGGATAATTGTCAACATTCCGTCATACTATTTTGATTGACAAATAAATATTTCCTTCTCTCCCGTTTTGAGAAGAGAGCAACGCTTGCATCGGACACTGGCCTCGTCGTCAAAACTGGTTCTTCAGGATCAGCTTCCTGAGGTGCTACAGATGTGCTGCATAGTCTGCCTTGCCAAAAAAAAGCTGTACTCTGGGGTCGGTTTGACCCTAACGTTTGCGGCCTTCCCCCTGAGCCCATCAGCAGCTGTGCTCCTGTGGATAACATCGGGGGCAACAGGGTCAAGGTCGTTAGTCAGCCGTTCATTGTACACCTTTAGGTAGTCTTTCTCGATAATGAATCAAATACCACCTGACTCTTGCTTTGGTTTTGCTTGGTAGATTCAGCCTTGTCCTTGGTGGTGTGCGTGCTCGTGCTGTTCAGTAGCCTATCATGTAGTACTTCAACTGATTCCTCCATGTCGCCCCTCTAACTGCCCGCCCTCCATGAAGGTGGCATCTTGGAGTCTTGGTAGACATTGTCTGCTTTCTCCTGTGCTAGATCTTGTTGGGGCTGGATCCAATTGCTTCTGTCCTGCTCAAAGGTTCCTAGAAACTTCTGCAGCGCTCTAGCCTTCAGTGCCGATTTCATTCTCTCCCATGCACTGACCGCATCGTCGACAAGTATATCAGAGGTTCTCTTCCAGCATTCTAGGAGTTTGTCGATCGGACGCCACTCACCGTTTTGAACATCTTCCATGTAGACTGTTGTGTCTACGAAATTGTGGTGCAAGCCGGAATTGGTGCCTGCGGATTCCCCCCACCCATCGACCGACTTGCGCGGTCGCCTTGGTATACCCGAGCCTGGCTCCGATCTCGTAGATTGTATTCTCTCGCTACTGTCTGTAGTCAACGGTCTTGCTGACGTACAGTTCAGAACAACAACTACAAACGCGTGCTTAGTCAGCGAGAACCAGGTCAGGCAAACTGCCCAGGTCACCGTCGGGTCAACGCACTCTGTCGTTGTCCTGAAAGTGACCTTCACCCTCGTGCAGGTCTTCCTTCATTCATTAACCTGAGAGGAGGAAAGTAATTTTTTGTTATCGTCCCATAGAAATGTCGCCGTACCTCGATCCCTTTCTCCGCAGTCGCAGTGATCGTTTGGGCACATCTGTGTCAAAAGCACAGAGGCAGTGAGTTTGGAAGAATCTTGTGTGGCTCGTTTAAATGAACCTTGGTAAGCGCGACAAGTTCAGCAGGATACACAGCAGTAGAAGAGGAGCTAGGGGCAGTAGCTATTAATAACCCGACGTCCAACAACAACCGGTGAACTTGAACTGCGGTATCGGAGCGTGGGGTGGCAGCGGACTGTGGATAAACTCAGGAAAACGGATCGTACGTTCACCCTTGAGTTTGCATACGGTTTCTGTTGAGATGATGCGTATGTTTTTGTGATGCATGGCTGGCATTGAACATTTTGGAGTTTGCATTAGCGCCTACATTTGTCTCACGTACGCTGTACAGATATATGTGCAGTTGGTGTGAGTGAGGGCTGCATGAGAGGGCTGTGCGACCTCCATTTTGACCTCGCCTTCACCCATGGGATTGATCGGTATATCCCATGTGCAACTCTCTCTCTCTCCCTCTCTCTCTCTCTCTCTCTCTCTCTCTCTCTCTCTCTCTCTCTCTCTCTCTCTCTCTCTCTCTCTCTCTCTCTCTCTCTGTGTACATAGAGTCAGAAATATTTGCTGATCAGCTTGCGAGCGCAAAGGCAGCAATAGACAGTCAGTATATGCGGCTGTAATGCAGTTTACGAAACCCTAGCGCAGAGTGCAGACTGCTTAAAAAAAGAGGTGACGGTGAATTACCAATCAATAGTAAAACTGCGGTCTCCCTGGTTCGACAGTGAGTGCGCAGAGACAGTAAAACGATAGCTCTGAAAGCACTGAAAACATTCAGGAAATGTAAAACTCCAGATGCCAGGGAGGAATCTATATGCAAACTATAGACGCTATTGCAAAAACTTAAGAGAGAAAAAAGGGATACACGGAAGCGCGTAACACCCTAATACGAACTTTGTCGAACTCTAGATCGTTCTGGGGCATAGTTAGGAGATCCACACGACGACCATCCCCACAACCGAATAATTATTAGTATCGAAGCATGGAAATCCTACTTTGAAACTATGTTCGATAGCACCGATAGCTTCGTATGTAAAGAAGCGCACACTGATGAACTAGTAACGCATGAAGTGCTGGATCCTCGCTCTCCCCTGTGAAACAACGGGTCGAGATCTCCTCTCCCTTGCAGGCAAACAAGGCAGCACAAACCTCGCTACTCACAGTGACAAAACTACGACTGAACCTCCTACATGGAATGAGTCGAAGCGTATTTCACCCATTGTTCCCACCGCCTGAAATGGCACCATATTTTTTTTGCCAACTGTTGTACATTGACATTTTTTCTCTTCTGATAGTAGTAGTAGAATGTAGTAGTAGGACTAGTAGTGGCAGCAGTACAGTCGTAGGACTGAATAGTGGTAAAAGTAGTTGTAATGCAACATAATAGTAGTGCGACGCCATAGCAGTAGTGGTAGTAGCAGCAGCAGCAGTAATGGTGGTAGTGGTACTGGGGGATAATAGTAGTATTTGTAGTAATCTGGAGGTGGTGGCCGTCGCAGCGGTGGTGGTGTCATTGGTTGTACTAGTAGTAGTGATGGGAGGAGGAGGAGGAGGAGGAGGAGGAGGAGGAGGAGGAGGAGGAGGAGGAGGAGGAGGAGGATGGTGGTGGTGGTTGTGGTAGTTTGTTTGAATGGTAGTGGTAGTTTGAGTGGTGGTGGTAGTTTGAGTGGTGGTGGTAGTTTGTTCGAGTGGTGGTAGTAGTTATAGTAGTAGTAGTAGTAGTAGTAGTTATAGTAGTAGTAGTAGTAGTAGTAGTTATAGTAGTAGTAGTAGTAGTAGTAGTTATAGTAGTAGTAGTAGTAGTAGTAGTAGTAGGAGGAGGAGGAGGAGGAGGAGGAGAAGGAGGAGGAGGATTGGCGGTAGAAGGGGTAATGATGGTGGTGGTGGCAGTGGCGGTGGTGTTGCTGGTAGCGGTGGTAGTAGTAGTGGCGGTAGAAGAGGTAATGGTGTTACTGGTAGTGGTGGCAGTAGTAGTTACGGTAGTTGTCGTTACCAGCTTTTGCCAAGCTACTCTTGCCAAGTGAATGGACGTAAGAGGAAGAGGGCAACGTACACTGCTGTGGAATCTTCCTTGGCGGAAATGTGTGAGCTTGAGCTGCATCCCAAGTCTTCAAGAATGTGCATACACGTATCTCAGGCTTCTATATTTTGATAAAGAAGGAAAGAGAATTAGAAGAGGGAAATGGGGCAAGCGCTCTAACCACGTGAGCAAACTGCAGCTTTCGCCCAAGAAATGCAGAAGTGGAAAAGCTGTACTCCTCTCTCTTCTCTGCCACTAATGACAGTAAGCCTTAATGAACCTCATTACCTGTGATGAAAATGTAAAACTTCATCGCAACTTCATCACGAATTAGTCCATGGCTGGGCCAGAGGTTTCGTCGTTGTTGTCACCGTCGTCGATGTCGTTGTCATCGTTCTTGTTTACCATGACCTTGGCCTTTTCTTAACTCAAGAGCATTTAGCAATCGTCGGCCCAATGTTGAGCCATCTGCACTAGTATTACTACTGCACTATCACACACATTGCAGAACAACATGGTCGTTGCTATCTGTTCTCTTCAGGATCAGGCAGGACCACGGTATCACATCGGAGCTTGGCTGTGCAGGTATGCCTCTCGCATGCCTGCGAGGCTCCTGCGGTGTCATGAACTAGGAAGCGAGGAACTATTCACGCGCATGAAGGACATTTCACAGCGAGAAGCAGGAAAGACTAAGTCCAGTGCGTGTGGATGTGGAAATTGACATCGCTGTATTGTCAGTGTTGATGGATGTGCCGAAGTCATTTACACGTACGATAGACTCGGTGAGATGTCTTCTTGCATGTTCCGTGCATGGTTTGGTACGAGACTTTGTCATGAAGCGACCGATGAAAAAAATTTCCTTTGCGTCACAGCCTGATTGTGATAAAATACTTATGACGAAGATCGTTGTCTCCTCCCATTTTTCTTCTGACGCTGTTTGCCTGTCCTAAAATACTCTTCACTCATGCTCCCCTCCCCCCCCCTCCCCACCTCCTCCTCCTCCTCCTCCTCCTCCTCCTCCTCCTCCTCCTCCTCCTCCTCCTCCTCCTCCTCCTCCTCCTCCTCCTCGTTGTCGTCGTCGTCGTTTTCTTCGTCATCAGCATCTTCGTAATTATCGTCTTCGTTATCGTCTTCGTCATCTATATCGGCGTCAACACCATCACCGCCACATAATCATCGTCGTCGTCGTCATCACTATCATCATCATCATCGTCGTCGTCGTCTTCGTCGTCGTCGTCGTCATCATCATCATCATCATCATCATCATCATCATCATCATTGTAGTCGTAGTCGTCGTCGTCATCATCACAACCACTACTAAAACCACCACTACCACCACCATATCTTCACTATGATCGCAATTATCTACCGTCAATGTGTCCATTTCTCTTTCACCAAGGAGCTCTTCACACTCCTCCCTTCCCCTCCAAGTTCCCTACAACATGGCAGGCACTGGCACAGTGGTGGGGGTGGTGCTGCTGCTGGCAGCTCTTGGAGGCAATTGGTACTGGAACCAGCAGACCAGACGCGCGCAGATAGAACGTGTGCGCGCATATCATGCGCGCGCGCCGGAAGATCTACGTGAGCACTCCAAGGTCTTTCACGAGCCGAAGGTTGTTAAGGTAAGTCATTAGCTTCTGTGTTTCTCATTCTTTGTGCATATTTATGTACGGACGAGTGTTCACAAGTATGTGGGTCTGTGCGTGTGAGTGTGTTTGAATGGGTACGAATGGATATATGCTTGCGGGAGTATAGGAGTGTGTGCGCGCACGCTGAATTTCATAGTTGTGAACAGCTTGGTTGTGGAAAATGCTGCAGAGATTGCCACGTCAGAGTGGTCTCCCCAGCCACTGCAGACACTGTCCCCAAGCCACTGCAGTCACTGTCCCCAAGCCACTGCAGACATTGTCCCCAAGCCACTACAGACACTGTCCCCAAGTCACTGCAGACACTGTCCCCAAGCCACTGCAGACACTGTCCCCAAGCCACTGCAGACACTGTCCCCAAGCCACTGCAGACACTGTCCCAAAGCCACTACAGACACTGTCCCCAAACCACTGCAGTCACTGTCCCCAAGCCACTGCAGTCATTGTCCCCAAGCCACTACAGTCACTGTCCCCAAGCCACTGCACACACTGTCCCCAAGCCACTGCAGCCACTGTCCCCAAGCCACTGCAGTCACTGTCCCCAAGCCACTGCAGACACTGTCCCCAAGCCACTGCAGACACTGTCCCAAAGCCACTAAAGACACTGTCCCCAAGTCACTGCAGACACTGTCCCCAAGCCACTAAAGACACTGTCCCCAAGCCACTGCACACACTGTCCCCAAGCCACTAAAGACACTGTCCCCAAGTCACTGCACACACTGTCCCCAAGCCACTAAAGACACTGTCCCCAAGCCACTACAGTCACTGTCCCCAAGCCACTGCAGACACTGTCCCAAAGCCACTGCAGACACTGTCCCCAAGCCACTACAGTCACTGTCCCCAAGCCACTGCACACACTGTCCCCAAGCCACTACAGACACTGTCCCCAAGCCACTACAGACACTGTCCCCAAGCCACTGCAGACACTGTCCCAAAGCCACTGCAGACACTGTCCCCAAGCCACTACAGTCACTGTCCCCAAGCCACTGCACACACTGTCCCCAAGCCACTAAAGACACTGTCCCCAAGTCACTGCACACACTGTCCCCAAGCCACTAAAGACACTGTCCCCAAGCCACTACAGTCACTGTCCCCAAGCCACTGCAGACACTGTCCCAAAGCCACTAAAGACACTGTCCCCAAGTCACTGCAGACACTGTCCCCAAGCCACTAAAGACACTGTCCCCAAGCCACTACAGTCACTGTCCCCAAGCCACTGCAGACACTGTCCCCAAGCCACTACAGACACTGTCCCAAAGCCACTAAAGACACTGTCCCCAAGCCACTAAAGACACTGTCCCCAAGCCACTAAAGACACTGTCCCCAAGTCACTGCACACACTGTCCCCAAGCCACTAAAGACACTGTCCCCAAGCCACTACAGTCACTGTCCCCAAGCCACTGCAGACACTGTCCCAAAGCCACTGCAGACACTGTCCCCAAGCCACTACAGTCACTGTCCCCAAGCCACTGCAGACACTGTCCCAAAGCCACTAAAGACACTGTCCCCAAGTCACTGCACACACTGTCCCCAAGCCACTAAAGACACTGTCCCCAAGCCACTACAGTCACTGTCCCCAAGCCACTGCAGACACTGTCCCAAAGCCACTAAAGACACTGTCCCCAAGCCACTGCAGACACTGTCCCCAAGCCACTACAGACACTGTCCCAAAGCCACTAAAGACACTGTCCCCAAGTCACTGCAGACACTGTCCCAAAGCCACTGCAGACACTGTCCCAAAGCCACTGCAGACACTGTCCCAAAGCCACTGCAGACACTGTCCCAAAGCCACTAAAGACACTGTCCCCAAGCCACTACAACCACTGTCCCAAAGCCACTGCAGACACTGTCCCAAAGCCACTAAAGACACTGTCCCCAAGCCACTACAACCACTGTCCCCAAGCCACTACAGACACTGTCCCCAAGCCACTACAGTCACTGTCCCCAAGCCACTACAGTCACTGTCCCTAAGCCACTGCAGACACTGTCTCCAAGCCACTGCACACACTGTCCCCAAGCCACTGCAGACACTGTCCCCAAGCCACTACAGACACTGTCCCCAAGCCACTACAGACACTGCCCCCAAGCCACTACAGACACTGTCCCCAAGCCACTGCAGACACTGTCCCCAAGCCACTGCAGACACTGTTCCCATGCCACTACAGACACTGTTCCCAAGCCACTGCAGACACTGTCCCCAAGCCACTGCAGACACTGTCCCCAAGTCACTACAGACACTGTCCCCAAGCCACTGCAGCCACTGTCCCCAAGCCACTGCAGACACTGTCCCCAAGTCACTACAGACACTGTCCCCATGCCACTACAGACACTGTCCCCAAGCCACTGCAGACACTGTCCCCAAGTCACTACAGACACTGTCCCCATGCCACTACAGACACTGTCCCCAAGCCACTACAGTCACTGTCCCCAAGTCACTGCACACACTGTCCCCAAGCCACTACAGACACTGTCCCCAAGCCACTACAGACACTGTCCCCAAGCCACTACAGTCACTGTCCCCAAGTCACTGCAGACACTGTCCCCAAGCCACTGCAGACATTGTCCCCAAGTCACTACAGACATTGTCCCCAAGTCACTGCAGACACTGTCCCCAAGCCACTGCAGACATTGTCCCCAAGTCACTACAGACACTGTCCCCAAGCCACTGCAGACACTGACCCCAAGCCACTACAGACACTGTCCCCAAGCCACTACAGACACTGTCCCCAAGCCACTACAGACACTGTCCCCAAGCCACTACAGACACTGTCCCCAAGTCACTACAGACATTGTCCCCAAGTCACTACAGACATTGTCCCCAAGTGACTACAGTCACTGTCCCCAAACCACTGCAGACACTGTCCCAAAGCCACTACAGACACTGTCCCCAAGCCACTACAGTCACTGTCCCCAAACCACTGCAGTCACTGTCCCCAAGCCACTACAGACACTGTCCCCAAGCCACTGCAGACACTGTCCCCAAGCCATTACAGACACTGTCCCCAAGTCACTACAGACACTGTCCCCAAGCCACTGCACACACTGTCCCCAAGCCACTGCACACACTGTCCCCAAGCCACTGCAGTCACTGTCCCCAAGCCACTGCAGTCACTGTCCCCAAGCCATTACAGACACTGTCCCCAAGTCACTACAGACATTGTCCCCAAGCCATTACAGACACTGTCCCCAAGCCACTGCAGACACTGTCCCCAAGCCACTGCACACACTGTCCCCAAGCCACTACAGACACTGTCCCCAAGCCACTACAGACACTGTCCCCAAGCCACTACAGACACTGTCCCCAAGCCACTGCAGTCACTGTCCCCAAGCCATTACAGACACTGTCCCCAAGCCACTACAGTCACTGTCCCCAAGCCACTACAGACACTGTCCCCAAGCCACTGCAGAAACTGTCCCCAAGCCACTGCAGACACTGTCCCCAAGCCACTACAGACACTGTCCCCAAGTCACTACAGACACTGTCCCCAAGTCACTACAGACACTGTCCCCAAGTCACTACAGACACTGTCCCCAAGTCACTACAGACACTGTCCCCAAGTCACTACAGACACTGTCCCCAAGTCACTACAGACACTGTCCCCAAGTCACTGCAGACACTGTCCCCAAGCCACTACAGACACTGTCCCCAAGCCACTACAGACACTGTCCCCAAGCCACTGCAGACACTGTCCCCAAAGACCATATATACACTAAGACCGCGCACTCGAGCGATTTTACTTTACGCGAAGCGAGATCAGAATTTAGAGTTACGTCCCTTTGCGAGAACATGCTGTTCGGCGTTGACCAGTGTTGTGACACAGAGACTTCGGTCGGTTTCGAATACTGTTTACAAAGGGTAAGAGGTCTAAACGATTGTTTTTTTCAATTCGAACTTAATGCAGGATTTCTTACCGTCAGTCACACATCGTGCACACAATAAAGAAAAAATCTTAACTTACTTCAATTGTCCAGCGGAGATTGCAGCGAGGTGCATGACGAGGCTCACACGAGTCAGCAGAGATCGAACGAATTGTCGAATGTTTTCAGTCTATGTTGAAGCGTGGCTCCGTGTGAGCAAAGATTCCTATATATATATAGGTCTTTGATGAGAGGAACATGAGTTTGCTATAAAAAGCAACAGTCCAGTCTTTCTCTGGATCGCATATTTACAGTTTAAATCTTTCCAGTCATGTTTTCATCGCACAAGTTTTTCTGCCTTGGGGCCAGAGTGCAGGGAAAGTTACAGGTGCTTTGAGGATGTTTCTGTTGAAGCCAGGGTAAATGTTGATGTTTGCCACCGACCGTCTGAGAGTTGAAACAGACGGCAAGATGAAAATTCTTATCAGCAATCTGTACGCCTTTGGGCTTGCATGAAACAAGGAGAGTGCCATATTTCTATCTCTTTCTGTCCATCTGTAGCCTTTCTTTTTCTTGCCAACCATTCGCAGCTGGGAAGAGATGAATTTCACTGTTGGTGTCGGAAGGAAATTATGAAGTTCTTCTATCACAGCAGCTTTTCGTGCAGCAATGTTGAGGTCCTGGCTTTTCTTCTTTGATGATATTCTCTTTGCTGTTTTCTTGCATCGATACAGCTGGTTCCTTACAGCTCGTAGCTTCTTGTCCAACTTGTCCAATTTCTTTTTTTTCTGGGATGAACTGGTGGTGGGAGCATCGGGTGGAAGATCAGCACAGGATTGATTTAAGTCACTGTCAGGAGAATGTGGTTCTGCATTTTGTTCTTTTCCCCAAAGCTCAAGTCATGAACGGAATTTCGTTTTTTCTGTGGATACGGTCGCTTTTGTGAAACTCTTGGCGGGGGATTTGGTACATCAAAAATGGTAGGAATGGCATTCCAAACTAGTCTGTCCTTCTCAGCCGGACGCAGAAATTGATGTGATTCAAAATGGTTACTGCACAGCAAATAGCCACCAGAACGCAGTTGAATGGCACTTTTCCCTATTAAGTCTTGACGTCTTGTATTCTGGACCCATTTTTGGCATCTTTCCTCTTCTCGGGGGAAGTGGAAAAACGAAATCCCACGGCAGTCGTATTTGTATCTGGCATTGGAGCACGCAATCGCAGAGCAGAAACCACCCCCGCTCCTTGACCTTTGCCGCTTCATTTTTCTGAACTTGCAGTGCAGCCCAAAACACAAGAAATTAGACTTCGCTGTTCTTCATGGGGAGCTGGGCTTAACGTCGTCAAAACTGACTCGCCTTTTTATGTCACATCACACATATGGTGTTCCTAAGACGGGATCGTCGTCGTCTCTCTCCCATCGCATGCATCGCCACTCTCCCCTATCCCTCTCCATCCCTAGACTGTCGTCTGTATGATCGTCTCTATTATTGGGTTCTGGCATTCTTTCTCCCTCCGTCCATTACAGTGGGCAGATGGGGTCAACAGTGTCGGAAAAAAACCAATAACCGTACTTGGCTCAGCGGAAGAGTGGCGCCACGACAGCGTGAGAGAAAACAACGATGCTGAGAGACATAAGTTAGGGTCAGCTAGGTCCAGACAGGAAGA
>JAWQFJ010003098.1:75467-77967 GCA_034096865.1 Theodoxus fluviatilis
AAAGTATCGGAGTGAGTCATCTTAGTGTATATATAGGATCTTTGCTGTCCCCAAGCCACTGCAGACACTGTCCCCAAGCCACTGCAGACACTGTCCCCAAGCCACTACAGACACTGTCCCCAAGCCACTACAGACACTGTCCCCAAGCCACTACAGACACTGTCCCCAAGCCACTACAGACACTGTCCCCAAGCCACTGCAGACACTGTCCCCAAGCCACTGCAGACACTGTCCCCAAGCCACTACAGACACTGTCCCCAAGCCACTGCAGACATTGTCCCCAAGCCACTACAGACACTGTCCCCAAGCCACTGCACACACTGTCCCCAAGTCACTACAGACATTGTCCCCAAGCCACTACAGACACTGTCCCCAAGCCACTGCAGACATTGTCCCCAAGCCACTACAGACACTGTCCCCAAGCCACTACAGACACTGTCCCCAAGTCACTACAGACACTGTCCCCAAACCACTGCAGACACTGTCCCCAAGCCACTACAGACACTGTCCCCAGGTCACTGCAGACATTGTCCCCAAGCCACTACAGACACTGTCCCCAAGCCACTGCAGACACTGTCCCCAAGCCACTACAGACACTGTCCCCAAGTCACTACAGACACTGTCCCCAAGCCACTGCAGACACTGTCTCCAAGCCACTGCAGACATTGTCCCCAAGCCACTACAGACACTGTCCCCAAGCCACTGCAGACACTGTCTCCAAACCACTGCAGACATTGTCCCCAAGCCACTGCACACACTGTCTCCAAGCCACTGCAGACATTGTCCCCAAGCCACTACAGACACTGTCCCCAAGCCACTGCAGACACTGTCCCCAAGCCACTACAGACACTGTCCCCAGGTCACTGCAGACATTGTCCCCAAGCCACTACAGACACTGTCCCCAAGCCACTGCAGACACTGTCCCCAAGCCACTACAGACACTGTCCCCAAGTCACTACAGACACTGTCCCCAAGCCACTGCAGACACTGTCTCCAAGCCACTGCAGACATTGTCCCCAAGCCACTACAGACACTGTCCCCAAGCCACTGCAGACACTGTCTCCAAACCACTGCAGACATTGTCCCCAAGCCACTGCAGACATTGTCCCCAAGCCACTACAGACATTGTCCCCAAGCCACTGCACACACTGTCCCCAAGCCACTACAGACACTGTCCCCAAGCCACTACAGACACTGTCCCCAAGCCACTACAGACACTGTCCCCAAGCCACTACAGTCACTG
This sequence comes from Theodoxus fluviatilis, assembly GCA_034096865.1. Classification (NCBI taxonomy): domain Eukaryota; kingdom Metazoa; phylum Mollusca; class Gastropoda; order Cycloneritida; family Neritidae; genus Theodoxus; species Theodoxus fluviatilis. The sequence goes on from JAWQFJ010003098.1 coordinate 76,711, forward strand.
TCCCCAAGTCACTGCAGACACTGTCCCCAAGCCACTACAGTCACTGTCCCCAAGCCACTACAGACACTGTCCCCAAGTCACTACAGACACTGTCCCCAAGCCACTGCAGACACTGTCCCCAAGTCACTACAGACACTGTCCCAAAGCCACTACAGACACTGTCCCCAAGCCACTACAGACACTGCCCCCAAGCCACTACAGACACTGCCCCCAAGCCACTACAGACACTGTCCCCAAGCCACTGCAGACACTGTCCCCAAGCCACTGCAGACATTGTCCCCAAGTCACTACAGACATTGTCCCCAAGCCACTACAGACATTGTCCCCAAGTCACTACAGACACTGTCCCCAAGCCACTGCAGACATTGTCCCCAAGTCACTACAGACATTGTCCCCAAGTCACTACAGACACTGTCCCCAAGCCACTGCAGACACTGTCCCCAAGCCACTGCAGACATTGTCCCCAAGTCACTACAGTCACTGTCACCAAGCCACTGCACACACTGTCCCCAAGCCAATGCAGTCAGTGTCCCCAAGCCACTGCAGACACTGTCCCCAAGCCACTACAGACACTGTCCCCAAGCCACTGCAGACACTGTCCCCAAGCCACTGCAGACACTCTCCCCAAGCCACTGCAGACACTGTCCCCAAGCCACTGCAGACATTGTCCCCAAGCCACTACAGTCACTGTCACCAAGCCACTGCACACACTGTCCCCAAGCCACTGCAGACACTGTCACCAAGCCACTGCAGACACTCTCCCCAAGCCACTGCAGTCACTGTCCCCAAGCCACTGCAGACACTGACCCCAAGCCACTGCAGACACTGTCCCCAAGCCACTGCAGACATTGTCCCCAAGCCACTGCAGTCACTGTCCCCAAGCCACTGCAGACACTCTCCCCAAGCCACTGCAGTCACTGTCCCCAAGCCACTGCAGACACTGACCCCAAGCCACTGCAGACACTGTCACCAAGCCACTGCAGACACTCTCCCCAAGCCACTGCAGTCACTGTCCCCAAGCCACTGCAGACACTGACCCCAAGCCACTGCAGACACTGACCCCAAGCCACTGCAGACACTGTCCCCAAGCCACTACAGACACTCTCCCCAAGCCACTGCAGACACTGTCCCCAAGCCACTACAGACATTGTCCCCAAGTCACTATACAGACATTGTCCCCAAGTCACTACAGACACTGTCCCCAAGTCACTACAGACATTGTCCCCAAGCCACTGCAGACACTGTCCCCAAGCCACT
>JAWQFJ010003098.1:82967-87166 GCA_034096865.1 Theodoxus fluviatilis
TGGCAGGGGTGGATTTGAAGCTGGTGCACATTCCGGATGAAACTGTGGATCAGATCGGGGTGTGGGTACCCGGAGAGCGCGCCTTCTTGTGCGCAGACGACATCTATCGCGCCTTTCCCAACCTGTACGCCATCCGGGGCACTCCGTCACGCCACCTGCTGGACTGGCAGGAGTCCATTGACCTCATGCTGACCTTTGAACCGGAAGTGCTCGTGCCAAGCCACACTAACGCTCTGCACGGCAAGGAAGCGATCAAGGACCTGCTGACCATCTACAGAGACGCCATCCAGGTAGGGAGGAGGAGGAGGAGGACAACGACGAGGAGGAGGAAGATGGGGGGGAGAAGGTCGACGACGGCGGCGACGAGGAGGACGAGAAGGACAAGGAAGAGAGCAACGACGATTAGGAGGAGGAGGAGGAGGAGCAGCAGCAGCAGCAGCAGCACAAGAGCTATCCAAGGAGTGATTTGGAAAAGACAAATGGAAAGGAAAAGACAAAGAAGGGAAACACGGTGGACGAGGGAGAGCAGGAAAGTGAGAGGAGACGAAAAACGACAGTAAAGTAGACGAGAAGTTCGAGGGGTAGATGCAGTAGGAAGAGCAAAAGGAGAGACAAAAACGCAGCAGTAGCTGATGAAAAACCAGGGGAAGGAAGAAGAAAAAAGACAACAGAGAGGAGGTAGAGTAGAAGTTCTACCACTACAAGTACAAAAGCAACGGCCATGACAACAACAGCAACAACAAAAACAAATGAAAGCGACAATTTAGTGAGATTATGACATTTGGTGACCTTTTTATGACTATCAACATACCAGTGACATCAAAATGCATTTAAAAACAGTTTTATACGCAACAGACCAACTTCAAACTTCAGGTGGTGTCTATTAAAAAAGGCCACAGATCAAATTGCTATAGAGAGAGCAGAATCGACAAGACACCCTACCCACTAGAATGGGCTGTAGCTCTGTGTCGCTTGTGGCACCATGCAATTCATCCTGCAATGCGTGTCATGAATATGGAGGCTTTCTGGATATCAAGCTACGTCACATACGTTACATTGACACCCGCTTGTTTCGTAATCTGTCTCCCCCGTCCACAGTTCGTGCACGACCAGACGCTGCGCTACATGAACAAAGGCTACCTTCCTGACGAGATCACAGCCTTGGTCCATCTACCCGATCACATGGCCAGCCACCCGTATCTGCAGGAGTTTTACGGCACAGTAGAGTGGAGCAGCAAGGGTGTCTTTAAGTAGGTACTCTTTGTGTGTGTGTGTGTGCGTGTGTGTGTGTGTGTGTGTGTGTCTGTGCGTATGTGTATGTTTGTGAGTGTGTGTATGTGTGTGTGTTTATGTTTGTGAGTGTGTGTGTGTGTATGTGTGTGTATGTATGTGTGTGAATGTATATGTATGTATGTGTGTGTGTCTATGCGTGCGTGTGTATGTGTGTGTGTGTGTTTGTTTGTGAGAGTGTGTGTATGTGTGTGTGTGTGTGTGTGTGTGTGTGTGTGTGTGTGTGTGTGAGTGCGTTTGTGTATGTGTGTGTATGTGTGTGAGTGTTTGTGAGTGTGTGTGTGTGTGTGTGTGAATGTGTGTGTGTGTGTGTGTGGGGGGGGGGGGTGCACGCGAGCGGGTGTGTGCGAACGCATGCTTTGTGCTTGTTTGTGTCCATGTGTGTGTGTGCGCGCGTATGTATGTGCGTGGGCGTATACGTGCATGCGTGAACGTATGTGTGTGCCCGTGCATGCGTGTGCATGTGTGTCTGTGCATGCGCGCAACTGTCCGTCTTGATGTGCATGAATGTATTCGTGCGCGCGCTCATAGTGTGCATGTGGTTGAGCGTGTGCGCATGCGTGTGTACATGCGTAGCCTATGCGCATGCGTGCGCGCGACCGCCTGCTTGATGACTGTTAACGTGTCCCTGTCTCTTTACTTCTTTTCTGTCTCTGGAATTTATCTTGTCTATTCTTTCATATCTATATTTCATTATGTCTCGTCTTTCGTGTCTAATCTTTGATATGTCTAGTCTATCGTCCTTGTCTATTCTTTAATATATTTCTTTCCCTTCTTTCTTGTCTATTCCTTCATATCTACCTGTCTCGTCTATCTTTCATGTCTATTTTATATCTACCTTTCTGTCTCGTCTATCGTTCATGTCTATTCTTTGATATCTACCTTTCTGTATCGTCTATTGTTCATGTCTATTCATTGATATCTATCTACCTTTGTCTCTTCTATCTTTCATGTCTGTTCTTTTATATCCATCCACCGTTACTGTTAAGTCAATATTTCATGTCTGTTCTTTCAAATCTATCTTTCTGTCTTGTCTTTCGTGTCTATTCTTTCATATCTTTTCTCGTCTATCCTTCGTGTCTATTCTTTATATGCATCTGCCTTTCTTTCTCTTCCATCTTTCTTGTCTATTCCTTCATATATACCTGTCTCGTCTATCTTTCATGTCTATTCTTTGATGTCTACCTTTCTGTCTCTTCTATCTTTCATGTCTTTTCTTTCGTATATATATCTACTTTCCTGTTTTGTCTATCTTTCGTGTCTACTCTTTCATATAAATCTACCTTTCTTTCTCGTCCATCTTTCATGTTTATTCTTTCATATCTACCTTTTTTCCTCGTTCATCTTTTATTTGTATTCTTTCATATATCTATCTATCTATCTATCTATCTATCTATCTATCTATCTATCTATCTATCTATCTATCTATCTATCTATCTATCTATCTATCTATCTATCTATCTATCTATCTATCTATCTATCTATCTATCTATCTATCTATCTATCTATCTATCTATCTATCTATCTATCTATCTATCTATCTATCTATCTATCTATCTATCTATCTATCTATCTATCTATCTATCTATCTATCTATCTATCTATCTATCTATCTATCTATCTATCTATCTATCTATCTATCTATCTATCTATCTATCTATCTATCTATCTATCTATCTATCTATCTATCTATCTATCTATCTATCTATCTATCTATCTATCTATCTATCTATCTATCTATCTATCTATCTATCTATCTATCTATCTATCTATCTATCTATCTATCTATCTATCTATCTATCTATCTATCTATCTATCTATCTATCTATCTATCTATCTATCTATCTATCTATCTATCTATCTATCTATCTATCTATCTATCTATCTATCTATCTATCTATCTATCTATCTATCTATCTATCTATCTATCTATCTATCTATCTATCTATCTATCTATCTATCTATCTATCTATCTATCTATCTATCTATCTATCTATCTATCTATCTATCTATCTATCTATCTATCTATCTATCTATCTATCTATCTATCTATCTATCTATCTATCTATCTATCTATCTATCTATCTATCTATCTATCTATCTATCTATCTATCTATCTATCTATCTCTATCTATCTATCTATCTATCTATCTATCTATCTATCTATCTATCTATCTATCTATCTATCTATCTATCTATCTATCTATCTAATCTATCTATCTATCTATCTATCTATCTATCTATCTATCTATCTATCTATCTATCTATCTATCTATCTATCTATCTATCTATCTATCTATCTATCTATCTATCTATCTATCTATCTATCTATCTATCTATCTTCTATCTATCTATCTATCTATCTATCTATCTATCTATCTATCTATCTATCTATCTATCTATCTATCTATCTATCTATCTATCTATCTATCTATCTATCTATCTATCTATCTATCTATCTATCTATCTATCTATCTATCTATCTATCTATCTATCTATCTATCTATCTATCTATCTATCTATCTATCTATCTATCTATCTATCTATCTATCTATCTATCTATCTATCTATCTATCTATCTATCTATCTATCTATCTATCTATCTATCTATCTATCTATCTATCTATCTATCTATCTATCTATCTATCTATCTATCTATCTATCTATCTATCTATCTATCTATCTATCTATCTATCTATCTATCTATCTATCTATCTATCTATCTATCTATCTATCTATCTATCTATCTATCTATCTATCTATCTATCTATCTATCTATCTATCTATCTATCTATCTATCTATCTATCTATCTATCTATCTATCTATCTATCTATCTATCTATCTATCTATCTATCTATCTATCTATCTATCTATCTATCTATCTATCTATCTATCTATCTATCTATCT
>JAWQFJ010003099.1:0-20000 GCA_034096865.1 Theodoxus fluviatilis
AACATCGCAGGCGCAGTTGATTGTTGTGTATCGGTCAGGTCACGGCCTTGACCCGCGCGCGACCGAGTTAGGCTAATATTAGCTTGTTGTGACACAATAAGTCAGTCGCGACGCAGTTAGGAATGTGGGAGTGTGTTCGACATCGTGCTGGTAGTTTCTAGAATTTGTGTAAAGGTATATAAGGAGCGAAAGCGAGTGAGAGAGGGAGAGCAGCAGATACGACAGAGTTAAAGGTGAGAGCTTTGACCCTGTACAGAGCGAGTTTCTGCTGTGTGCTAGCAAGCCTCTGCGGTACTGTAAGCAGAGTGAAGCTGCGACGTAGTGCGACGATTATTGCTGTTGGCTGATTTTCACCACTGTAGTCGATCAGTGTGTGAATAAAGTTTATTGGAAACGACCACCAGCGTCTGTCACTTCGATCGACTTCCTAGCGCAAGCCAGGAGAACCCCCGTACATCAAGATATTGCAGAGAAGAGTGCAACATTGGTTCCCAGACGGGGAACAGTCCAAGCAGTGACAGTCTATGACGGAAATGGACGGCGAGAAACGCGTAACACGATCCACTGCACGCGCGGAGGCGACAGAGCAACCGACCGAAGACATCGCAATGATGATGAGACTTCTGCTCGACCAACAGAGACAGCAGAGAGAAGCCCAAGAGGAGGAAAAACGAGACCGCGAGCGGGAGAAGGCAGAGGAGAAGGCAGACCGCGAGCGTGAGAAGGCAGAAGAGGCAGCATACCGTGAACAGAAGGAGGCGGAGGAGAGGGAATATCGCCTGCGTCAGGAAGATTTGCTGCAAACCATCAAAACTGGGACAGAGGGACTGCAGAGAGAAATCGAGGCAGTAAAAGGGGAGGTAGACCGCATTGATGCTAATCTCCAACAGGAAGCAGCGCGCCTCAACTCCCTCGAAGGGAAAGTAACGCGCCTCAACTCCCTCGAAGGGGAAGTAACCCGCCTCGACACCGTCATCTGCAGACTGGAGAGAAAGCTGGAAGAGAAAGAAGAAACAAAAGCAAGCTCCCCTTATCCAGCCAGACTCTATACCCAAGATAACCACCAGGCCTCCAAGCAACTGCGAGCCGAGGCGTCACCATTCTTCTCGAACCAGGAAGAGGCATACCCCCCAGCCGGTCGTCCAGTGCAGCGGCCACAAACGTACGACGGGAAGGCACCGTGGGATTCCTACCACATTCAGTTCGAGGTGACCGCGCAGATCAACGGTTGGGGAGAGCGGGAGAAAGCGAGTTTTCTCATCTCCAGCCTGACGGGACAAGCGCTGACAGTCCTGGAAACCATCCCACCCGAAGGCAGGAATGACTACACTGCCCTCGTTCGGATCCTCCGTGACAGGTTTCAAGATTCCCGAAACCCAGACCAGGCTAAGGCAGCACTCTACACGAGAAAGCGTAAGAAGGGAGAATCACTCATCGAGTTGGCAGCTGACATCGAGAGGCTGGTGAGGCGAGCGCACCCTGCGTTTAACAGGGAGGCAATCGACGATTTGGCTCGGGAGAAGTTTATAGATGCCCTCGTCGACGACGAAGCGAAACGCCAAGTACAGGTGTTGGCTCCCTCTACCTTGGCGGAAGCAGTCAACACCGCTCTCCGTGTCGAGGCTATCGCTCAACGCGAGGAAGCGACCCAGCGAGCATCTCACCCTCATAGGATCAGAGCCATTGGCAGCCAGGAGAAGTCGGAGGGTGACGGCGACACTCTCTCTCTGAACCAGTTTCGCCAGCTGATGGCGGAGTTCTTGGAGAAGATGCAAAACCGCTCTTTCCGTCAAGACGGACAGCGAGGGCAGATCAGATGCTATAATTGCGACAAGACAGGCCACATCGCTCGCCACTGTCCACAGGGAAAGAAGAAAACCACCACAGCGCAGGAAAACTAGGATGCGCCGGGCTTAAGGGGCATAGCCCGGCGTCCCCTGCCTCCACCGCCCCACATCGCATCAGTCATCGGTTGAAGGGTGTCCGCGTAGACCCAGGAGGACCGGCGATCGAGGTGTACATCGACGGCAACCGTCATCAGGCACTGATCGACTCAGGAGCGACCATTTCTGTGATAAAGACTGGTCTGTGCCCCTTCCAGAGAAGAGAGGAATCAGCAATGGTGCTCACTGACGTCATGAACAGACCGATCCCTGTGCACGGCGTCGTGACAGTGAAGGTGAAGGCCGGTGAGCTTGTTATTTCTCACCCCTTCGTGATCGCCGATATAGAAGATGACGTCATCCTGGGGATAGACTTTTTGCAGAAGCATTGCTGTGTTATAGACTGGGGACAGTTCCTCCTGCTGATTGATGGGCACCACGTGCAGTTGAAGGGTCTTGGGGGTGAAGGGAATGCTTCACTGCGGCCCTCGGGTGCGTTGAGGCGGATCGCCGCTCAAGAGACGCCTCTGGCAGTCGCACAGAGACAGGATCCGGACCTGCAGCCCATCATCCGCTGGATGGAGGACAGGCCTGTCCGCCCACCCTGGAGGAAGGTCGCCGTTACCAGCCCTGTCACCAAGGCTTACTGGACCCAGTGGGATGCCTTGCAGCTGACGGATGGAGCGCTGTACAGAAAGTGGATGGACGAGAAGGGAGAAACCTGCCGCCTTCTCCCTGTTCTGCCGAGAGCCATGCAGGAGGAAGCGCTGAGACAGGTACACGATGACCCAGCAGCTGGCCACCTCGGAAGGCAGAAGACGTACCGACGCGTCTGTGAGCGGTACTTTTGGATTGGTCGACACAAGTCCGTTCGCAACTTGTGTCGGCGCTGTGCCATCTGTGCCTCACAGACAAGACCCCACAGTCGCCGTAGTGGCTCTAGCAAGACTGACAGTTCTGCAGTGGTCGCCAGGCCATTGGTGGATATCCCCCGTGACGTGCCCCAGGGTGTGGAACCGCTCCAGGGTATGCTGCAGGCAGTGGGAAAGTCCGCAAGGACACACCTGCAGCGGAGCGTGGACGGAATGAAGACTGGTTACGACCGCAAGGCCTATCACCAGATCTCTCCTGATGGCACTGCACCGTGGTACTCCAACCCACGGGCTGAGAAGGGATGCACCACCAAGCTTGCCCGGCCACAGAGAGGACGTTACGTGAACCGTGCCCGTCTCTGGAAGTACCAGGGAGAACTACCGCCGGACTGGTGGCAGTCGCCACGACGTCACCCTGACCCGACCGACGACGAGCCCACAGAGAGAAACACTGTACCAGGGCCTTCCTCGGAAGACGAGAGCGTGGATGGAGCGACCCCTGATCATGTACAGACATACACGCGGCGAGAGCGGCGTGTGATGCGCCCATCTCGCTTCCTGTGAGGAGTTCTTTATTTTCAGTGACAGTATGAACAGTGGTCATGCAGACATTGACCCCATGGACTGGGCAGATGCTACCGCAAGGAAGCTTTCGCCCATGTGTCAGGTTTCTGCATCTATGCCACTCATTTTGTAATTCTTGAACTACCTGGACTGCGGATTGACTCTTTCCCGGTATTTTGTTGTTGTTGTTGATGATAATGTTGTTGCTAGTTGTGTATTTTTGAGGTGCTAGCTTATAATGTTTTGTAAATTGAATGATGGAGTTGTATATGTAGTGAGACCGACGAGGTCGTTTCGGTCTTTAGGGGAGGAGCTATGTTGTGACGTTTCTCGAACCTACTCGCAACATCGCAGGCGCAGTTGATTGTTGTGTATCGGTCAGGTCACGGCCTTGACCCGCGCGCGACCGAGTTAGGCTAATATTAGCTTGTTGTGACACAATAAGTCAGTCGCGACGCAGTTAGGAATGTGGGAGTGTGTTCGACATCGTGCTGGTAGTTTCTAGAATTTGTGTAAAGGTATATAAGGAGCGAAAGCGAGTGAGAGAGGGAGAGCAGCAGATACGACAGAGTTAAAGGTGAGAGCTTTGACCCTGTACAGAGCGAGTTTCTGCTGTGTGCTAGCAAGCCTCTGCGGTACTGTAAGCAGAGTGAAGCTGCGACGTAGTGCGACGATTATTGCTGTTGGCTGATTTTCACCACTGTAGTCGATCAGTGTGTGAATAAAGTTTATTGGAAACGACCACCAGCGTCTGTCACTTCGATCGACTTCCTAGCGCAAGCCAGGAGAACCCCCGTACATCAAGATATTGCAGAGAAGAGTGCAACATGTGGTACTGCTACCGAGTACCGTCGTTCTACAAGCAACGAGTCAATCCTGATAACACGATGCATAACTGGTAGGTTTTTAGGCTAGATTTGCTTTGAAAAGTTGCAGAAAATCTTATGGTGGTTACAATCTGAAGGTATAACAAGTTTTGACAAGGAAAAAATCAAGCAACTATAACCATTCTGACCGTTGTCAGCCATGTTTGCAGAAGCTCCTAATCTCGCTGGAAACAAGATTTCATACTCTTGTCGTGGAACCAAACGACGAAAAGATTGACCTGATTTTTCAATACAAACACTGTATTCATTTTGTTGTTTAGACTGCAAGTGTAACTTTTCTGACTTGCGTTCCACTCAACACATTTTTGACCTAGTGGACATGTACTCGATTAATTGACTCGATTAAATTGAACTGATGTATTTGATATACATTTGTATTAATCCTGAAAATTAGGAAATCATACTTCATTCATTCGAGCATTAGTCTTGACAGCATTCAGCGGACGAAGTAAACATCAATCTACTTCAACCATAACGTAAGTGCGAGTTGCAGACGAAACTATCACCGTCACATGACACGGTGACGCCGAATGTCAAATCACTGCTATTTTACGGTCGAAATAATCGGAGAAAGTCTGAATAATCTGAGAAAGAAAATCGAATTGGTTTATTATGTGTATGAATACGAGTTTTTTTAATCGACTTCGGTCAATTTCGCGCTGCCTTGCAGTGATGATTTGAATACGAAGCAGTCGTCTGCAAGGCGAAAATGATCTCGAAGCCAGCGAAGCCGAAGTTTCGACCATGAATGGAAAAAATCGTATTACGACCGTCAACCACTTTCTCTTCAAACCTCGATTCTGAAAATTTGATACATTCAATCGGACCTAACTTTCAGTTAGTGTGCAAAATCTCAAGGAAATCCGTCCAGTAGTTTTTGAGATATAAGCCGTGGAGTCGGGACAGGCAGACAGACAGACAGACAGACACACACACACACACACACACACACACACACACACACACACACACACACACACACACACACACACAGAGAGACAGATAAAGTCTGTAGGACCTCCAGTAAACCATGAGGGATAATTCTTTCTCCTTTACCAGTGTTCTCAAATTCAGTGTTCGTCATTAAACAGCTTCAAAAAAAGAATTGACACGATGTTCAAAGACTACATGTACTGTGATGATGTTGGCCACCCGCTGCTGTTGCCACGTATACCACTCTCTGCCACTCATAAGCCACCGGAAGAAAAGTATAGAATAGGCACGATCTTTTAAGATCGTTAGAACTAGGGTAGTAAAAAGTGAGAGTAGCCATAAGTACTGATCAAAAGATCAGATAAAGGCCTCGCGGCCTAAGACATCTGAGGACATATATATCTATCTAAATGCATTCTCTGTCCTCGCAAATGACGTCACGTTATTGATGACGTCGCACATGTTGGCATTTCGCCATTGCATCAAATTGCCTACCTCCCCAGGTCTTTCGAAATTCTTCTTCTGGCATATGGGTCTTTGAAATGGGATCGAAATTGTACTTGCAAATGACGTAACGTTATTATTGACGTCAAATTTGGCTTTGCCGTCAAATGTCATTTCAATAATTTTTAGACCGGTAATTTCGAGAATACGACCTTAAAAAACCACTTTCTCTTCAAGCCTCGATTCTGAAAATTTGATACATTCAATCGGACCTATCTTCCAGTTAGTGTGCAAAATATCAAGGAAATCCGTCTAGTAGTTTTTGAGATATAAGCCGTGGAGACGGGACAGACAGACAGACAGACAGACAGACAGATAAAGTATGTAGGACCTCCAGTAAACCTGGAGGGACAATACAATACAATACAATACAATACAATACAATACAATACAATACAATACAATACAATACAATACAATACAATACAATACAATACAATACAATACAATACAATACAATACAATACAATACAATACAATACAATACAATACAATACAATATTTTATTTAAGCTTCCATTATAGGTGATTTGCTTTGCAGTTCCCTTATTCACATGATAAAATACAAAATATATACGGAGGGATTTTTTAAAACGTGTGACGATATGCACAGAGGACAAAGAAGTGTATAACATTAGGAGGATGTGTGATAAAGTAGTATGGACATTGAGCTCTCTGAGGCAAAAATGTGATGAGTGACAATAACAAATAAAAGTTAAGCGCCCATTTGCAAATGATGCGTGTGCGCGCATATGCACACGCGCTCACACACACATGCACATACACACTTGCGCGCGCACACACACACGCACACCCACGCACACACACACACACACACACACATACTCACACACGCGCGCTGCACACACACACACACACACACACACACACACACATACTCACACACACACGCGCGCACACACACACACGCACGCACGCATGCGGACACACACGCACGCACGCACACACACACACACACACACACACACACACACGTTGCGGAGAGGACTGGGCAAATCTTTCTGCGCGCACACACACACGCACCCAAGCACGCACAAGCACGCATGCACGCACACACACACACACACACACACACATACACACACACACATATACAGAGAAGAGGTGCTACAGTCTGCGCTGTGGTTGATTCAACAAAGCAACAGCTAGAGGGAGGAAGGATTTCCTGTGTCTTTCAGTCTTGGTGCTGACAGACTGGAGTCGCTTGCCAGACGGAAGAGCTTTGCATTGACAGTTGAGAGGATGAGTGAAGTCGCTCATGATGCGCCTGGGCTTACTAAGAGTTCTGTCAGTGCAGAGTTTGTCTAAGTTGAGGAGCTCTGATCCAGTGATTTTACTGGCTGTGAAAATGCTCTTCTGAAGCGTGTTCCTGTCAGCTTGGGACAGTGAAGGGAGCCAATTCATGATGCTGTAGAAGAGAATGCTCTCAATGGTAGCTTTGTAGAAGGATGTCAAGATAAAGCTGTACACATGAGGCTTGTTCAGCTGTCTGAGGAAGAAGAGTCTCTGCTGACACTTTTTGACAGTCTCCAGACAATGTTGTGACCATGAGAGGTTTGACTGGAGTGTCATGCCAAGATATTTGTACTGGTCGACCACTTCCACTTCCTTCCCATTCATAAGGATGAGTGTATGAGCGCTTCTCTTCTTCCTGAAGTCCAGGACTATTTATCTTGTCTTTGACACGTTGATGAGGAGGTGATGGTGTTGGCTCAATGAATCTAATGTGGCTATCTCCTTGCGGTAGTTGCTCTCGTTGCAGTTTTCTATCAGACCAACCAGAGCCTGGTCATCAGCGTCTTTGAAGCTCAGTGTACCGGGGGTGTTAGATGTGCAGATATTGGTATTGATGTTATAGAGCATGGGTAAGGTGACACAACCTTGGGGTGCGCCGGTGTTCAAAACTGATGTCGAGGATTTGTGGCCGTCAACTGTCACATATTGGCGACGGTCTGCCAGGAAGTTCCTGATCCATCGACACAGGGGGAGTGGGATATTCATTTCCTGCAATGGTTTGCATAGGGAGTGGTGGGCTGATTGTGTTAAAAGCAGAGTTGTAGTCCACAAACAGGATGCTCACATAGGTTGCAGACCGGTCCAGGTGGGCGAGAACAGATCGCAGCAGACAGATGATGGCGTCGTGAACTCCCTTCTTCTCGCAGAGAGCAAACTGGTGCCTGTCAGGGTGTTGTTTGATACGAGGTAGGAGGAGTTTCAGGACAAGTTTCTCCAGACACCTGGACACAGTTGGAGTGAGTGCTACTGGACGAAAGTCATTGAGGGTGGTGACATTGCTCTTCTTTGGTATGGGTAGAATGCTGGCAGTCTACCACAGTACAGGCGCAGTCCCAGACTGGAGCGACCGAATGAACAGAGAGGTGAAGATGGGAGTAGCTTCTGATGCACACTGTTTGAGCACTCGAGGGGAAATACCATCAGCCCCTGTTGATTTATTCTGATTCAGGGTTTGGAGAGCAAGTCTCACATCGAGTTCAGAGAGAAGGGGAGGCGAGGCATCAGAGGAGAGATCTACTGGCTCTGTGTCCGTTGGATCCTCAACATCAAACCTGTTGTAGAAGAAATTAAGGTCTTCTGCCAGTTTTTGTGAGTTGTCTTTTAGCTGAGTCTTGATGTTTTTCTTTGAATAGCCCGTCATATTCCTGATTCCTTTCCATAAGTCACTCGATGAGCTGAATTTGAAGCTTTTTTATATTTTGTCCTTTTACTGGAGTGTGCATTTCCTGACCAGGCTGTTGACATCTTTCTGAGCAGCTTTCATCTTAGTTCGGTCCCCAAGTTTTGCAATTTTGTTCTTTTCTTTTAGTTTTTCTCTCAGCTCTTTGCTTACCCATGATTTTTGGTTGGAGTAGATTTTCCTCTTGTTTGTGGGAGCAAACTACTTCACAACTGTTGATGTAGTCAGTAATGATGTCTGGTAGTCAGTAATGATGTCTGGTAGTCAGTCATGATGTCTGGTAGTCAGTAGTGATGTCTGGTAGTCAGTAGTGATGTCTGGTAGTCAGTAATGATGTCTGGTAGTCAGTAATGATGTCTGGTAGTCAGTAATGATGTCTGGTAGTCAGTAATGATGTCTGGTAGTCAGTAATGATGTCTGGTAGTCAGTAATGATGTCTGGTAGTCAGTAATGATGTCTGGTAGTCAGTAGTGATGTCTGGTAGTCAGTAATGATGTCTGGTAGTCAGTAATGATGTCTGGTAGTCAGTAATGATGTCTGGTAGTCAGTAGTGATGTCTGGTAGTCAGTAATGATGTCTGGTAGTCAGTAGTGATGTCTGGTAGTCAGTAGTGATGTCTGGTAGTCAGTCAGGATGTCTGGTAGTCAGTCAGGATGTCTGGTAGTCAGTCAGGATGTCTGGTAGTCAGTCAGGATGTCTGGTAGTCAGTAATGGTGTCTGGTAGTCAGTAGTGATGTCTGGTAGTCAGTCATGATGTCTGGTAGTCAGTCAGGATGTCTGGTAGTCAGTAATGGTGTCTGGTAGTCAGTAATGATGTCTGGTAGTCAGTAATGATGTCTGGTAGTCAGTAGTGATGTCTGGTAGTCAGTAATGATGTCTGGTAGTCAGTAATGATGTCTGGTAGTCAGCAATGATGTCTGGTAGTCAGTAATGATGTCTGGTAGTCAGTAATGGTGTCTGGTAGTCAGTAATGGTGTCTGGTAGTCAGTAGTGATGTCTGGTAGTCAGTAATGATGTCTGGTAGTCAGTAATGATGTCTGGTAGTCAGTAATGATGTCTGGTAGTCAGTCAGGATGTCTGGTAGTCAGTAATGGTGTCTGGTAGTCAGTAAAGGTGTCTGGTAGTCAGTAATGATGTCTGGTAGTCAGTAATGATGTCTGGTAGTCAGTCATGATGTCTGGTAGTCAGTAATGATGTCTGGTAGTCAGTAATGATGTCTGGTAGTCAGTAGTGATGTCTGGTAGTCAGTCATGATGTCTGGTAGTCAGTAATGATGTCTGGTAGTCAGTAATGATGTCTGGTAGTCAGTAATGATGTCTGGTAGTCAGCAATGATGTCTGGTAGTCAGTAGTGATGTCTGGTAGTCAGTAATGATGTCTGGTAGTCAGTAATGATGTCTGGTAGTCAGTAATGATGTCTGGTAGTCAGTCATGATGTCTGGTAGTCAGTAGTGATGTCTGGTAGTCAGTAATGATGTCTGGTAGTCAGTAATGATGTCTGGTAGTCAGTAATGATGTCTGGTAGTCAGTCATGATGTCTGGTAGTCAGTAATGATGTCTGGTAGTCAGTAATGATGTCTGGTAGTCAGTAGTGATGTCTGGTAGTCAGTAATGATGTCTGGTAGTCAGTAATAATGTCTGGTAGTGAGTAGTGATGTCTGGTAGTCAGTAATAATGTCTGGTAGTCAGTATTAATGTCTGGTAGTCAGTAGTGATGTCTGGTAGTCAGTAATGATGTCTGGTAGTCAGTAATAATGTCTGGTAGTCAGTAGTGATGTCTGGTAGTCAGTCATGATGTCTGGTAGTCAGTCAAGATGTCTGGTAGTCAGTAATGATGTCTGGTAGTCAGTAATGATGTCTGGTAGTCAGTAATGATGTCTGGTAGTCAGTAATGATGTCTGGTAGTCAGTAATGATGTCTGGTAGTCAGTAATGATGTCTGGTAGTCAGTAATGATGTCTGGTAGTCAGTAGTGATGTCTGGTAGTCAGTAGTGATGTCTGGTAGTCAGTAATGATGTCTGGTAGTCAGTAATGATGTCTGGTAGTCAGTAGTGATGTCTGGTAGTCAGTAATGATGTCTGGTAGTCAGTAGTGATGTCTGGTAGTCAGTAATGATGTCTGGTAGTCAGTAATGATGTCTGGTAGTCAGTAATGATGTCTGGTAGTCAGTAGTGATGTCTGGTAGTCAGTAGTGATGTCTGGTAGTCAGTAATGATGTCTGGTAGTCAGTAATGATGTCTGGTAGTCAGTAATGATGTCTGGTAGTCAGTAGTGATGTCTGGTAGTCAGTAATGATGTCTGGTAGTCAGTAGTGATGTCTGGTAGTCAGTAATGATGTCTGGTAGTCAGTAATGATGTCTGGTAGTCAGTAATGATGTCTGGTAGTCAGTAATGATGTCTGGTAGTCAGTAATGATGTCTGGTAGTCAGTAATGATGTCTGGTAGTCAGTAATGATGTCTGGTAGTCAGTCATGATGTCTGGTAGTCAGTAATGATGTCTGGTAGTCAGTCATGATGTCTGGTAGTCAGTAATGATGTCTGGTAGTCAGTCATGATGTCTGGTAGTCAGTAATGATGTCTGGTAGTCAGTAATGATGTCTGGTAGTCAGTAATGATGTCTGGTAGTCAGTAATGATGTCTGGTAGTCAGTAATGATGTCTGGTAGTCAGTAATGATGTCTGGTAGTCAGTCATGATGTCTGGTAGTCAGTCATGATGTCTGGTAGTCAGTAATGATGTCTGGTAGTCAGTAATGATGTCTGGTAGTCAGTAATGATGTCTGGTAGTCAGTAATGATGTCTGGTAGTCAGTAGTGATGTCTGGTAGTCAGTCATGATGTCTGGTAGTCAGTAATGATGTCTGGTAGTCAGTAATGATGTCTGGTAGTCAGTAATGATGTCTGGTAGTCAGTCATGATGGCTGTCAAGTGATCAAGGGGTCGACAGTCTTTCTCAAATACACGCCGGTCTGTGCCAACGAGACAGCCTTGTAGCGAAGCGATGTTGTCGTCTGACCAGATTTTCACTTCCCTGAGGGTTGGTCTCACTATTTTCAGCTGTTGATGGTAAAATGTAACTGGCTCTGAATGTACGACACTGGCTAGTACTTTGTAATTGTAGAAATGGTGGTAAAATGTAACTGGCTCTGAATGTACGACACTCGCTAGTACTTTGTAATTGTAGAAATGGTGATATGGGCCGTCGGCCTTGCAACAAATATAAACATATATGCAAAGTGTGCCAGCATGACTCATACTCCACCCCCACCCCCCACCCACAGCCACCCTCCCGCCAAAGAAAGAAAGAAAGAGAGATAGAGAGAAAGAAAGAAAGAAATAGAAAGAAAGAACGAAAGAAAGAAAGAAAGAAATAGAAAGAAAGAAAGAAAGAAAGAAAGAAATAGAAAGAAAGAACGAAAGAAAGAAAGAAAGAAATAGAAAGAAAGAAAGAAAGAAATAGAAAGAAAGAAAGAACGAAAGAAAGAAAGAAAAAGAAAGAAAGAAAAAAATGTAAGAAAGAAAGAAAGAAAGAGAGAAAGAAAGAAAGAAAGAAAGAAAGAAAGAAAGAAAAAAGGCCAATATCGCCAATTACAATTCTTCACACCATTGGCTGAGCTCAGGTTAAAAGAAAAGTCTTCGGGCATGGAAAAACCAAATGTTCCTCTGATTAATTTGAGAATCGAAAACTATCGAAGCACGATGACACGGCTGTGCAGACAGCCTGCGAACCGCCTGTGTAATGTGTTTTTTCTTCTGTTTATTAACCTTGCCCGCATGGGCAAGCTGTTTTGAGACGTTGCGTCGAATCCGGTAATAAAGAAATAAAGGGGGGGGGGGGCAGGAGGGGCGGGGTGAGGGGAGGCAGGAGGTTGCGGGGGTGATTGGGGGGGGGGCAGGAGGGGCGGGGGTGAGGGGGACGGGGACGAGGCCTGGGGGGGGGGGGGGGGGGAAGCGGGGTTTAACGCAGTTATGCATGAATGAATCGCGACTTGTCTTCGTAATGTTCTGTCTGTACGGGGGTTCTCCTAGCTTGCCCGGGAAAATGAGGTATAAAAGCAGGTGGTCGTTTTCAAAAGCTGTATTCGTGCGCTGGTCGCTTCACGGGGACGCAATCAGTTATGCACATAACCATCAGCGTACTTCACTCTCGGGGCTCGAGCATGTGAAAACAAACTTGCTTTTATCTGCATTCTTATGCGTGCTTTCTGTCACTCTCACCTCTCTCTCTCTCTCTCTCTCTCTCTCTCTCTCTCTCTCTCTCTCTGTCTCTCTCTCTGTCTCTCTCTCTGTCTCTCTCTCTGTCTCTCTCTCTGTCTCTCTCTTTCTCTCTGTCTCTCACTCTCTCTTTCTCTCTCTCTCTTTCTCTCTCTCTCTCTCTCTCTCTCTCTCTCTTTCTTTCCCTCTTTCTCTCTCTTACTCTCTGTCTCTCTCTCTCTCTCTCTCTGTCTCTCTCTCTGTCTCTCTCTCTGTCTCTCTCTCTTTGTCTCTCTCTCTATCTCTCTCTCTGTCTGTCTGTCTGTCTGTCTCTCTCTCTCTCTCTGTCTCTCTCTCTCTCTCTCTGTCTCTCTCTGTCTGTCTGTCTCTCTCTCTCTCTCTCTCTCTCTCTCTCTCTCTCTCTCTCTCTCTCTCTCTCTCTCTCTCACGCCCACACCAGCTGGCGCCTGATATATTTTATGCAGGTTCAAGAACCTTCAAGAACAACAAGAATGCACTCGATCTTCTTCGACAGAATTGGAACGACGTCATGTGACATTTCGAAAGACAAAGGGCGCGTTTGTTAGGAGAAGAATCTCGAGAGAATCTCGAGGGCTAGGCGTTGCCTATGTTTCTCGCTCATTAGCCGTAGGTGCGTCTCGCTCGCCCTCGACTAGCCATCGAGGCGAGCCACTTGCCTAACAAACGCGCCCAAATTCACCCTGACTACGTCACGTGACTAGGCAAAAGCTAAGATCGAAGAGGCTTGCCTAAGAGCTCAAAGCCACCACCACATTTTAGCGCATTCACATCACTTGCAGGCATTTGAACATGCATAAATGCATGCATTTACACATGTACACGTAGGCATACACATGCACGCATACACATGTATGCAAACACATTCACATGTGTACTCATATATATATATATATATATATATATATATATATATATGTGTGTGTGTGTGTGTGTGTGTGTGTGTGTGTGTGTGTGTGTGTGTGCACGCATGGATTCATCCACACAAAAAACACACGTACATGCAATACCAACGTTGTTTGCATCCATACAGACGCAATCAGTTGCACACATGCACGCATACACTTAGAACGCACGCACACACACGACCGGGTGCACATACAGAGTCACGCACAACATTGCGCACACGCTGACAGGAACACCCCTACCTATACACGGGCACACACGTAAAACCACAATGGGAGCAGACAGGGAGGAGCAAGATTGGGTGTCATTGTATCCCTGGGGCGGGTTTCAAAATGCGAAGATCTCGGTAGATCTACGTAGATCTCGCCGAATGGGCAGTTTCATTCTTTGCTTGCTAGCGAGCCAATCGAAGACGAGCGTAGATTGAGCGAGGCAGCTTGAGAGGTGCCTAGCTTTTAAGATTCGAGACAAAAGTTCGGCGTAGATGCGTTGACCTGCATTCGATGTGTAAACTGTAGGAGGTTTCACGATCTGTTAATGCATTCAACATACACCTTTGATAAATTAATGCTGTGCATGGCTTATATTTTCTTTGGATGGGTTGCTAGTATCTCGAAATAGAGCGTTTTCTGAATGAACCGGCAACACGTCGGCCATTGAAATGTGGCTAGTTCACCTCTTGTCGTGACGTCTACGCATGCGCATTACTTCGTCACGTTGGGTAGTTTCTTTTTTAGCTAGCTCTTACTGCGAAGCAAGATCTTACGACCAAGATCGACTACCTATTTTGAAACCCGCCCCTGATCTCAATTCGAGATGGCTTTGTAAACAGGGCTCGCCCGTCTTGAAATTTTTCGTCAGTCAGTCATGTTTGTTCTGGATCCAACAACCACGCTGTCCCGCCTTCACATCCTTGTAAGCGAGGCAGATAATATATCCAAATAGCTGTTCATTAGGCGTGACGACCTGAGTGGAATGCGGATCTGCCTCACGGTGACGTTGACCTTGTTAAGTCGTCTTCGTCGAAAACGGCCGCATTGAGATCACTAACAATAATTAACGATTAACCGTTGGGAAATGTCACAGGACGCGACTAAATATGTTAACGAAAAGCATATATCTCACGATATACAGCTTTGCAGGAGACGTGTGATAAACAGAAACTTGTAATGACCTACCCACGATAAACACATGCTGGCTTGATAACTTAAAACTTGGAGAAAATGTGTTGCAAGAACAAGCAGGTGCATCCAAACCCATCGATACGACCACAGACTCACAGACACTCCTGTGCTAACACTCCATGGACGACGACATAATCAAGACCGCCCTTTTCAACTATATCGGTGTTCTTCACGCCAAGGCACACCTGTACATCTCAGGTGAGAGAGCTAGTGCAAATGGTACAAAGACGCTATAAACTGCGAGGGGACATCCCACATAACATGAAAACGTTTTTAAAATGTTTTATTTTGGTTTGAATGGTTTGATTTACGTTTACGGTTCACAATGAAACATTAAAAAAAACGTTTTAGAAATTTCGACGCAAACTGTTTAAAAGCAAACTTAAAAAAATGTTTATATAAATGTTGACGCAAATACAGTTTGAATGCAAAATTCTTTCAAACATTAATTAAATCTATGTTGCCTATAACCTGCACCATGCACATATGCATGCAATGCAAACCTGCAATTAGGTCCGAATGAAAAACATTATATAGATTTTTTTATAATAATGTCGCCCATGTGTCCTGCTACCCTTTCTCGAGTTATGTATTAAACTGACACAGGTAACTTTGTTGAATATCTGTTTGAGAGTCCTCGGACTCTAGCTTGAAGTATTCACTAGCCCAGAGCGGCGAGCTGTAAGCTGCCGAGGTCAAAATATAGGTCGCGCCTACTTGAGGCCAGAGCAGAGATACTATAGTAACTGCTTGAGGCCTGTAACAGGCCTGGCTGCTCGGCCAGCTTGAAACTGGAGACGGGTGTTTTTCCCTCCTGCCACATTCCTCTAGCGTTCCCCTCCTTCGTGCTGGAAGCCTGCAGCTGCCTTGGTGAACTCCATCGTCGACACAGTTTTTCATCTGACACAAACTCTATCAGGTTAAGTGGCTCTTAATTATATATGTTTTCTCATTATTAATTGGTCTTAATTGTCTATTGGGGGTCTATCTGTCTGTGTCTGCCTGCCTGCCCCTCTCTCTCTGTCTCTCTCTCCCTCTCTCTCTCTCTCTCTCTCTCTCTCTGTCTCTCTGTCTCTCTGTCTCTCTGTCTCTCTGTCTCTCACTCTCTCTCTGTCTCTCTCTCTCTTTCTCTGTCTCTCTATCTGTCTGTCTGTTTCTCTTTCTCTCTCTCTCTCTCTCTCTCTCTCTCTCTCTCTCTCTCTCCTTCATGCAGTGACACTGTGATTTTCATTTAAACATCTCAGGATGAAGCAGCTAACCTGAATGCCAGTGTTTTAGCTTGAATATTTGCCTTTGATAACCTCCCCTTCCTTGTCTGAATGATTAAGTAAAGCTTTTAGATATTTATCAGTTAGTTTCTCATTGGTGTTTTGTTTCAGACAACTTCCTCTCTGCCCGAGAAAAGGCAGAGAATGCCCAGTATACTTCAAATGTGGATACAGCTGATGAGGGCTGCAGAACGCAGCCAGGACGTCCTATTAGGAAAAAAAGGTACTTGTCTTTAAAAAGATTCGTTTTGAAGATTGTGCCCATCTTTTCCAATGTCAAATTATATTTATGTGTTTATGATTAGATATGACAGAACTTCCCTTGGAAATGTCTCCCTTGAAATCGACAACCAGCACTTCCACTGAGTTTGGAAACGTTTCATACAAGACGTTCATGGCTATCAAAACCTCCTTTATGATAGTGAATGAAGAGAAACATACATGTATAATGCTTAAAATAAATGTATTTGGCATCATAGGTTCATGCAACATGTTAACTTTAAACATTTTAGACCAAGACGGGTCAGCTCAAGTGAGGAGGATGTCCCCAGGGCCCCCAGGACTTCATCCTCAAGGACGGCTGCATTTCCAGCAGCTCCCACAACACCAGCAATGACAGCAGACAGTCCACGCTCATCAACTTCCTTGTCCACCTCTTCTGCTACCTACCAGGATAACACAGGTGATTATGATTGTGTAATGCTTAGCAAAAGTGCAGATTTTGAGGAGGATGGATTTCCAAAAAATTTCAGTTAAAACAATGGGTTTCTGTCTGTGTCAACTATGCTTTTTGCTGTATATGCTGACTGCCTAGCCGGTCTGTCATGCCAGCTTTCTTTGCTTTGAATTTCCCTTGATTTATTCATGGTAAGCTTGTCCTTGCAGGCAGAGAGAGAGAGAGAGAGAGAGAGAGAGAGAGAGAGAGAGAGAGAGAGAGAGAGAGAGAGAGAGAGACAGTCTGACAATGACAACAGTTTATTCGAATTGGCTATAGAGTATTGTTTCGAATACATTACACTCAGTTTACAGATTGAGAGAGAGGTGGGGGATGGGGGTGGGGGGTGGCGCAGACAGAAAGAGGTAGATTCAACAGAGCACTGCCTGATTAAAAAAAAATCAGGACCAAGTTTGTATTTTAAAAATTGTTGAGAAACCTGTGTTTTTCAGTGCTAGAGTGTCAGCTTCTCTGTGCTCTATCACATTTGACCTTCAAAATGGAGGAGATCTAAAGAGATACCAGCGAGACTAGACAACTTCTGGCCTGTCTGGTCAAAGAAAAAACCAAAGGTGATGACAGAGAGATTCCTGCAGACCTGGGGCTTCCCCTCCAGACCCCACAAGACTTGAAGGAGCTGGAGGGGAAGCTTACAGAAGTCAGCGAGGAAGCTTTGGTAAGTAAGACTCTTTTTTGTCTCTCCTTGAAAAAGCAGATCTAAGCTCTGAAGAAGCTCCATTTCAATATCTACACGTAAGCCCAGTCATGACTTCCTTCAAAGATTACAACAAAAGGTGCATGAAAAATGGTTCCTGGGTTATATCCTCTCTTGAGTTCAATTGATGTATCTTCCCAGTCCAGTAACATGATACAAATGAAATTTTGACTGAGTTATATCACCTCCCCAAAAGGTCTTCTTTGCTAGTTTTCCTTTGACTTCTGACTTTGACCCTAAATGTGTTGCCCTGCTCTTTTCTCATAAATTTGACAAAAATGCTTGTGGTCTAGGGGGAGGTAACTCCTCCATTTTGACAATACAATATTAATTGATGGTGAAAAGTAAATCCTTTTACCAAAAAGTATGTTTAAAATCGGTGCGATGCATCATCACAACATCATATAGACAGACCTTTCTTAATGGAAAGCTGAGAAAATTGAATTAGTGAACACTATGACATTTCCTGCAGCAATGTATTAGTGTGTGAGGGTCATCAATACTGTGATACTATAATGTACTTTGCATTCAATATTACTTCCAAGTATATAGGGTTTAGTTTCTATAATTCTACTTTCTAACAGTGTGTACTTAATCTGATTCCACAGTATAACCTATTCACACACACTCACACATGAAGAGACAAACACACATGCACATGTGGGCATCCACGCGCAACCAATTTTACTCTCTCTCTCTCTCTCTCTCTCTCTCTCTCTCTCTCTCTCTCTCTCTCTCTCTCATTTGAAAAGATTTTTTTTCTAGCAAATGAGAAGTAACTCTTTTTACCCTCTCTATTTTCATTTGTCAATTGCTCCTTCAGTTAGGGGGCTGTCAGCGACAATTGAAACAAATATGCCCAACATGGTGCGGCGCATCATGGGCAAACTAATGAGTGACAGATGTGCCCGTCACTACAACTGGAAGGGCAACAACAACCAAAACCTCCCTTTCAGCAAACTGCATTTGTGCAGTGTTGTGTTGAGTAAGTACACCTAGTGATGTGTTGTGTGTGTGTGTGTTTGCAAATTTTTGTCTTGGTGGAAAAGTATTGCTTGCAATGTTTAATTGTGTAATTATTAATTTGGTTTATTATAGTCAGTAGACTTTCAGTGATGTAGCTTCTTGCAATGAAGACATGATTATGTGAGTGTTAATTTTAACATACCATGAAAGGGAATGAAGCTGAATGAAGGATAGACAATTAAACAAGCCTGATTGCGGAAAATTAATACACAGATTTACAACAGACTCACCCACATTCTGTAAGTGAACAGTTATCAAGCAAATTTTCCCCTTGGGATCTTTACAGAATCTGTGAAAGCAAATCCAGGAACATCCAATGCAGCGGACCAAGAGATTGAAAATACAATGAAGATTTGGCTTCGCTTTGCAGCAGAGAGAGATGGGGGAAGGAAACTGAGGGAGGAAAGAAAAAGAAGGAAGCAATGGAGAGTGGGGCTGACGGAAGCTCTACATGATCATGATGATGGCTGCCAGGATGCCTACTCCCCCCCCCCCTCTCTCTCTCTCCCTTCTCTCCCTCTCTCTCTCTCTCTCTCTCTCTCTCTCTCTCTCTCTCCTTCTCTCCCCTCTCTCTCTCTCTCTCAGTCTCTTCTCTCTCTCTCTCTCTCTCTCTCTCTCTCTCTCTCTCTCTCTTCCCCCTCCCTCTCTCCCTCCCTTCTTCCCCCTCTCCCTCTCCCCCTCCTCTCCCCCTCTCCCTCCCTCCCTCCTCCTCCTCTCTCTCTCTCTCTCTCTCTCTCTCTCTCTCTCTCTAATTGTTATGATATTTGCATTTCTTTCTTGTCAAATTCTGAAATAAATGTATGTTTATGTCAATAGAGAAATCCTTGTTTTGTCCTGATGTATTACTAATCTGAGCACATCCTCCAGAACTTGCTTTTTGTGCCATTATATGTTTTAAAAACATTTTTATGTTTTCCAGAAACATTTGATTAACATGGTCAGAAAACGTTTTCTAAATGTTTTCCTGTGCATTTCATTAACGTTTTAGAAACGTTTCTGGTAAACGGAAAAGAAACAAAATTCAAACCATTATAAAACATTTTAAAAACGTTTTAGATTGGTTTGATTTTGGTTTGATTTTCGTTTACAAGAAACGTTTCTAAAACATTAATAAAATGTGCAAGAAAACATTTTGGAAATGTTTTCTGCAAACGTTTTTCAAACGTTTCTGGAAAACATAAAAAAATGTTTTTAAAACGTTTTCATGCTATCTGGGATAACTCAAATATTTAGTTGAGTTCCCGTACCCGTCCTCTCTCAAACAAATACAGCAACACCCGATTGGAAAAGGCACTTCCAGATTAGCCTCGGAAAACAACCCTGTACACTGTGATCAGTCCCGAAGTCCGTGGGGGTGGAAAACAGTACTGTGTCATTTGCCATAACCATCGTGGCAATATTATTGATGGAAATGTTGTCAATCTACATGGCATTCCAGCAAACAAGGAACTACTGCAACTTCATGAAGTTATTGAAATCTGAAAGTGTGATGTCAGACATCGATTGACCGATCGAGTTCGACTGCAGCTGCCGGTTGCATTCTCGAACATTTCGTCTGCACTGAATACTATAGATCGCTTAAAGTATGTGGGGGTGGAA
>JAWQFJ010003099.1:25000-41086 GCA_034096865.1 Theodoxus fluviatilis
ACCTCCACAACCTCCAGAACTTGGCTTGCATCCAAATCATTCCTGACACAACTTGCTGGGTTCTCACCAGAGGCTGTGGCATGGACAGACGCTGGCACTAGACATGACGTGGCATCTCCTTGGTGTGCCATGAGACATGAGCCTTCCCCTGGAGCGGAAAGGTTCACAGCACAAGAAATAAACAGATGCTGCAGAAACGTTTACTCGCACAGCAGCAGACACTGCACTCAGAGATGGAGTTTGCTTCCTGAGCCTGCAACGTCTCAACTAGAGTTACCTCCTCCCCCACCTTCACCGTGAGGGTTTTCGAGTCAATGACGGCCTTGCCCTGGTCTACAACATCTAGCCCGAGGATCGGTTGGTTGGTTGGTTGGTGTTTTCTGGCCTATCAGCCTTTGTAGGCTATGTAAGGCCATTAAGCACGAAAATCTTTAGAACAGTTTGGAGTAAACGCTAATCAAGTCACGGTGTCCCTAGGTATTCGCCTCATACGACTCGCGTAGGGAGACGCGGTTGGTCAGTTCTTACCCCCAACCCACAGGGGGTCAATTCTTACCCCCAACCCACAGGGGGTGAATTCATACCCCCAACCCACAGGGGGTGAATTCTTACCCCGAACCCACAAGGGGTCAATTCTTACCCCCAACCCACAGGGGGTCATTACTTACCCCGAACCCACAGGGGGTCAATTCTTACCCCGAACCCACAGGGGGTCAATTCTTACCCCCATCCCACAGGGGGGCTAGCCCGAGGAGCATACCCTCCCCATTGTCGGCCACGTTCATATGCCACTACACTTGCAGCCGAGCTCTGCGGAAGTTGCAGTCTCTGTATTTGCCCACTAGTTGCTGCAGCTAAACGATTTTACAACAGCCAGGTCATCTTCTACAAACTTTTTTTAATCTGTAAAAAAGTCCGGAAGATTTCCTTCCTGCTGAAAAATGAAATTGAAGACGGATTCCTACACCATGTAAACAAACACTGCGTGGAATATATCTTGTGTTTACAAGGTACCGATTCTACGTCTAGCAAAAACAAGTAAATTCACCTCCGTCTGCAGCATGTAAATCGTTCCCCAAATCTAGAAAGCTGAGGAAATAAACAAACACCGACAGACTGTATACGTTTTAATACTTGAAGAATACATAACACATATAATTGTGTAAGAAGAATTCCACTAAATGATATGAATTTTGATTTTCTTTCTCCGTTACAAAATGGTATGGACAATGATGCCATTACGGATGTGACGTGTGTTGCAGCCATTCAACAGTGCTGTACGTCATACGAAAATGAAGCAAGCCTACCGCACCTGTCCGTGAGAGTTCAACATCCGCATGACTACTTGATGTCAAATCCATCCATCACACCATCTGTCCACCAAGTCGAGAACACACACACACACAACACTGTCAGATATTTCATACCACAGCGAATATCTGTCTACCTGTCAGGGCTAATTAATGTCTACCTGTCGCACTACATTTACGCCTTTCTGTCGAAGAAATTAATAATGTAGATTTCTCCCGTCTCGGGGATTGAACCACGGCACTACCCCTCGCACATAATCAAGCGCCAAAGCTTGCTCGAATAAATCCGCCTGTCAAAGACGGGGTTTCAGCAGGCACGTAGAGGTTGAGCAGCTGACTTTGCATTCATGCAGGAGGGGAGACTACTAGAGATAAGGGAGGGGTGTCAGCAGGCACGTAGAGGTTGAGCAGCTGACTTTGCATTCATGCAGGAGGGGAGACTACTAGAGATAAGGGAGGGGTGTCAGCAGGCACGTAGAGGTTGAGCAGCTGACTTTGCATTCATGCAGGAGGGGAGACTACTGGAGATACGGCTGCCAGGATTTGGTGATCTATATAGTAAACACAACGGACAGGTTGAGGAAGCTCCTGTAATAACGTTTTGTTTATTTTCTACGATACACCTTCCTCTCTGTGTGGCTGTGTGAGTGAAGGTTCAACATCTGTGACGTTCCAAACAAACAAACAAAAGTCGTTCCAACAGGAGCTTCCTCCACGTATCCGTCATGTTAGTATATATTTATCTGGCGAAGCTTATTCATGTTTACCTACAGGTATTACAGCTCATTTATACCTACCTCCTAAAAATTTCCTACCGGTGGAGCAAAATCAGCGTGCAAAGTTAAGATCGCATGCAGCTCATTACTGTCTTCGTGGTGAATTTTTTCTCTTAAAAGTCAAGTTTTCTTGTCTTTGTTTCTTGTGCAGCTGTTAACTATAGATGTACCCAACTTCAAGAGATATGTGATGATGACGTATTTTCTGGAAGGAAAAAATATGTACATACTCATCTACTGTCTTTCTTTAGTCATGACCAATGACAAACAATAAGGCTTTGATAGGGTGCAGGTAACTCGGCTTGGATGTAAAGGAACCAAGACTTTAAAAAATGTCATCACTTACTCAACAGCATGAATGGATCTTCTGTTGCGTTGAGATAACATCTTGCATGTGAGGAAAAGTTCACAATCAAATATCACAAATAGGACCAGGTTTCAATTAGCAAATAAAGTTCATGATATGATGCAGTCAATGAAGAATGTATTGTCTGCATGAATGACATGTAAAGTACTCAAATTGGGAAAAACCTCCATTTCGGACTAACTCACGGTAACCATGACTTCTCAGTCTATAATGCAGTCTCTGGTATTGCCAAACACATTACAACACAGCCCCTTGCGACGATAAGGCACCAATAAGTAACTTGTAGCTGGCATAACAAATAATAAATTATGCCTAAAAACTGTAAGTGTTCTTGATCTATACATAGCTAAATACAAACAATAGCAAGGGTTAATTATGCAAGCCTCTACAATATGAAATGTACAGCAGTTTCCAATTATGCAGTATCATCGTGATTCCAAGGACAGGTGGCTGAATGCAGCCAAATTATGCATCAGTCAACAGATTTCTCAACATATCATTTGTAGCAAGACAAGTATGAGATCTACTATCAGAACGTGAGCAGTTATTTTCAATAAGGCTTCATTATATTTTTATACACATTTTACATTTGGGTCATTTTTGTAATCATCAATGTTCCCAATCGCACACCAGAAATAAAACAGATCCTTTTCTTTACATAAGCCACGCTCTTTAAACTGAGCTGACAAAAATGAGAACACTATCCACACCAGCAACTACAACAACAACAAAAAACCCAGCAGATTTGCGTGTAACATTAAATTCACTACCCATCCTATGGAACATTATGCTCTGACAAATGGTTGAAGGCCCCTTACTACGATTCCTGTGCGTGTATGTGTGTGTGTGTGTGTGTGTGTGTGTGCGTGAGTCTGTGTGTGTGTGTGTGATTCCACTGCCCAAGATGTCCCCGGATGTGTGCCTCCAGAACTGGACTGGTCAGCCACACACGGACGAAGACAGCGCAATAGTTGGCATTGTCGGATCGGTGGTTTACAAACAAAACGTGTGTGCGTGTGTGTGTGTGTCTGTGTGTGTCCTGTGTGTGTCGTGTGTGTGTGTGTGTGTGTGTGTGTGTGTGTGTGTGGTGTGTGTGTGTGTGTGTGTGTGTGTGTGTGTGAGTGTGTGTGATTCACTGCCAAGTGTCCCGGATGTGTGCTCCGACTGGACTGGTCGCCACACACGACGAGCAGCGCATAGTGGCATTGTCGGATCGGTGGTTTACAACAAAAGTGTGTGTGTGTGTGTGTGTGTGTGTCCTGTGTGTGTGTGTGTGTGTGTGTGTGTGTGTGTGTGTGTGTGTGTGTGTGTGTGTGTGTGTGTGTGTGTGTGTGTGTGTGTGTGTGAGTGTGTGTGTGTGTGTGTGTGTGTGTGTGTGTGTGTGTGTGTGTGTGTGTGTGTGTGTGTGTGTGTGTGAGTGTGTGTGATTCACTGCCAGATGTCCCGGATGTGGTGTCGTGTGTGTGTGTCTGTGTGTGTGCGTGTGTGTGTGTTGTCTGTGTGTGTGTGCGTGTCTGTGTGTGTGTGTGTGTGTGTGTGTGTGCTGTGTGTGTGCGTGTCTGTGTGTTCTGTGTGTGTGTGTGTGTGTCTGTGTTTCGTGTGTGTGTGTGCGTGTGTGTGTGTGTGTGTCTGTGTGTGTGTGTGTGTGTGTGTGTCTGTGTTTCTGTGTGTGTGTGTGTGTGTGTGTGTGTGTGTGTGTGTGTGTGTGTGTGTGTGTGAGTGTGTGATAGTGTGTGTGTGTGTGTGTGTGTGTGTGTGTGTGTGTGTGTGTGTGCGCGTGACAGTGTTTATGTGTGTGTGTGCGTGTGCGTGAGTGTGTGTCCTGTGTGTGCGTGTGTGTGTGTCCTGTGTGTGTCCTGGGTGTGCGTGTCTGTGTTTCTGTGTGTGTGTGTGTGTGTGTGTGTGTGTGTGTGTGTGTGTGTGTGTGTGTATGTGTCTGTGTTTCTCTGTGTGTGCGTGTGTCTGTGTTTCTCTGTGTGTGCGTGTGTCTGTGTTTCTCTGTGTGTGTGTGTGTGTGTGTGTGTGTGTGTGTGTGTGTGTGTGAGTGTGTGATAGTGTGTGTGTGTGTGTGTGTGTGTGTGTGTGTGTGTGTGTGTGTGTGTGTGCGTGACAGTGTTTATGTGTGTGTGTTTGTGTGCGTGAGTGTGTGTGTGCATGTCTGTGTTTCTCTGTGTGTGTGTGTGTGTGTGTGTGTGTGTGCGTGCGCACGTGTGTGTGCGTGTCTGTGTTTCTGTGTGTGTGTGTGTGTGTGCGTGCGTCTGTGTGTGTGCGTGTGTGTGTGTGTGTGTGCGTGTGTGTGTGTGTGTGCGTGCGGGTGTGTGTGTGTGTGCGTGTGTGTGTGTGTGTGCGTGCGTGTGTATGTGTGTGAGTGTGTGTGTGTGTGTGTGCGTGCGTGTGTGTGTGTGCGTATATGTGTTTCTGTGTGTGTGTGTGTGTGTGTGTGTGTGTGTGTGTGTGTGTGTGTGTGTGTGTGTGTGTGTGTGCGTGCATAGACATGTGCATGAGTGCATGATGCATGAAGCAGCACGAAGACCTGCACCAAGTGAAACTGCAGACATCCACGTCACTGACGTCTGTTTTGAATTGCACTGACCCCACAAGCCACATGCCTCAGTCCAAATAGACATCCACGTCACTGACGTATATTTTGAACTGCACTGACCCCACAAGCCACATGCCTCAGTCCAAATGAATGACAGGGCGTATCAGCATCGTCTGCATGGGGAGCCTTAAAAAAATAATCAAATATTCACATGCAAAATATGGAAACAAACTGTGAGCCTTTGAAATAGTTCACACCTTTTAAGCCACGTGCACAAAAACTGCTGCTTAAGGAATGAAAGATCACTTGACAGGTAACACGACCACACACTATTCCCATTTCACCACATCATAACTTGAATAAAAACCTCTGGTTAAAAATCTCCGTGTTGTTTCATGTGAAAATATGCAGCAACATCCTGTTGTATCCAAAGTTTAAGGTGCTTTCAGCAAAATAAAAATTCTTGACAGATGAACTCAATTCGGTGGGATCGCGTATTAAACAAAGAGAAGAGACAGTACCAAAAAAATGACCAGCTAAACAAAAAGAAGAGAAAATGCTAAAGAAAAAGCATCTCTATATGACCAACAGATTCCACATTGGAAAAAAAGATGAACGTATCAGTTATGAAATGAGCACCAAAATAAACAATCAACTAAAATGAAGTAAGCTGTATGCCGTGCGCTACTGTGCTATTTAAAAATTCTTCAATAACACACACACACACACACACACACAGAGAGAGAGAGAGAGAGAGAGAGAGAGAGAGAGAGAGAGAGAGAGAGAGAGAGAGAGAGAGAACTGGAAAATTATCACAGAGTTATTCAAGCAGATAAAAATGCCTGTTCAAAATGAATAGTACTTATATCAGATGCAATTATTTCAAGATCTTTTGGAGCATTAACAAATGTACCATGCAAAAAATAACACAAATCAAAAGTTTTCGTGCATTGCTATGAGTAAAAACCAACGTTTTGGGAACACACAATCATAAAAAACATAGCAAAGAATAAAGAATCAAATCATAAATATACCCAAAATACATATAATGTTGATAATTATCAATGTACAAATGACCTTTCAGTTGACAAAATTCAGAAATCATTGTAATTTCTCTGCTAATGAATTGTCTGACTTGGCTGGACTAAACAAAATTAAAAGCAAAGAATAGAGATTTGCTGAAGAAAGTCGAATACTGAACATTGAAAATTGGGGTGGGGGAGGGGGTGGGGGGCTGGCATAAAAAGGGGGTGGGGGTGGGGAGAGGGGGACGGGGTGGGGGGTGGGGGGTGGGGGTGGGGGGTGGTATGGGGGAGGGGGGCGGCATAAAAATGGGGTGGGGGAGGGGGTGGGGGGCCGGCATAAAAAAGGGGGTGGAGGGTGGGGGGAGGGGGACGGGTTGGGGGTGGGGGTGGCGTGGGGGTGGGGTGGGGGAGGGGGGGTGACATAAAATGGGGTGGGGGTGGGGTAGGGGGGTGGGGGTAGGGGGTGGGGGTAGGGGGTGGGGGTGGGGGAGGGGGTTGGGGGTGGGGGAGGGGGGTTGGGGTTGGGGTCGGGGTGGGGTGGGGGGTGGGGGGAGGGGGGAGGGGTGATGGTGGGGGGTGGGGGGTGGGGGTGGGGGTGGGGGAGGGGGGTGGGGGTGGGGGAGGGGGGTGGGGGTGGGGGGTGGGGGGAGGGGGAGGGGGAGGGGGAGGGGAAAGCTACACAATTGGATCAGCACACCACTGACAGCATCTGTTCTTGCTGTGACTCGGTACTTGGTTTGCACAGACTTCCTCATGCTGCTAAATGCACCTGTCAGAGCATCCCCAGAAAGATAAAGAAAAATTGTGCACGATAATATGCGTCTAAACTGGGTTTTACATCCCTAATTTGAATCAGAATTACTTGTTGCTCATCACATGCATTCACCATCATCATCACCCTCACCATCATAATCATCTTCACCATCATCACCGTCATCACCATCATCAGCATCATCGTCATCGTAGTCGTCATCATCGTTATCTTCATCGTCATCATCGTCAACGTCGCCGTCATCGTCGTCGTCATCATCGTCGTCGTCGTCATCAGTATCATCATCGTCACCACCACCATCACAACCAGAATGACCATCTAACCTTCACAGCCTGCTTTTGAACATCAAAGATCTTAGTCAAGATGGACATAAACTATGCACACAATCCCATACAACCACCCAGCATGTACCCTGGATCGTACAGCTCTGGCCGTATGTTACAGTCCTGTATTTCTCTTTTTGCCTCCTTCTCTTCAGCCTTGGTTCCAACATTTCCTTACCTTGCAACTTGTACCTCAAAATAGCATCACTTCATCATCTATAGAATTACCCACTCACTTTCTGGGTGTACTGATCATCTTCCCTCTAACAGTTCCTCTAGTCCAGACCAACAACCAACACAAACACATGTCTCCCTACATCCCCATCCATCCCCACTAACACCCCCTCTCCACACACCCTCATCCCTATCTACACGTCATCTGCAACAAAAGCCGCGTTGTCCCTCCCTGCAGGGACAGCCTGTCCACTTCTGGGACCAGCAGCGGAAGCGGTGCCTTGAGCTGTCTGCTGCGTGGCAGGTCCTGAAGTTGGACCCGCACCTGGTCCCTCAGCTCCAGGGCTGACAGCTCCTGCCTGCTGTCCCGGCTGGACCTCGTACTGGCCGGCCATCCAGTAGGGAGGTGGGGGCTCCGTAGGAATGGGCTGCTGCCGATTCAGGTAGGGGTTCCCCTGTGGGCCAGCGGTGAAGGTGGGGGGCTGAGGGAGGTACCCTGTGGGGGGGCCGGGAGCATAGGGCTGGGTGTAGGCGTACCCCATGGGGGGGCCAGAGGCCTGGGGTGGGGTGGGCTTCGCAGGACCTGGGTAGGGGGGTGGGGCGTAGGCAGAGGAGTAGGGACTGACGGACGTCTGCCCGCTGTTGGGGGTGTATGAGGTCGTAGTGAAGAACACCTGGCTCCCAGCTGTGTTCATGGTCAGATGGGCAGAGGTGGTAGTCCCACTGGCACTCTGAGTGGTCAGAGTGGCAGCGTTGCCAGCGGGAACAGCGGGCTTCTTTTGGGTGCAGCAGCAGCAGCAGCAGATGCAGAGGAAGATGATTCCGCAGAGGACTCCAATGACGATGCCGACGATAGCACCGGTGGAAAGTGATGTTGGACGCTCACTCTCTGTGAAAAGGATTATGGAGACCCAAGTGTGAAGCAGTTCGTGTATCTGTCGACAATGCTAGACAACATGACACATTGGAAAGGGAAGAAACTCCTTTTCCTGCGATTGATTACTTCCCTTATTGAAGTCAGTCAAAAACACTTAGGTGGGCATTTTGTGTGCATAACCATGTGATGTATCATGCATGACATTACATACTGCAAAATATGACCTGGTCAGATCAAATTCTCACACAGAAAAGGGGAGAGCACTAAACAAAAGCTGACTGCTGTTTCTAGACTGGGGAGGGGAAGCAACTCTGTCTCATCTACTGCTCTTGCTGATTTGTTGACCCACTCGGGAGAGGAACGAACGAATGCTTCAATGAGGCGTTTTGGCCTATTAGTCTTTGTAGCCTGTGTAAGGCCATTGATCACACAAATCGCCAGAGCTGGTGAGAGTAAGAGCAAGTGAAATATGGAAAGCTACGTGTGTGGCTTCTATTGTTTCCTCGCTTAGTGCAGTGCTCAACTTTGTGTTATCAAGTGTGGTCTGCCCTGGGTATTTTCCCTTACAATTTACATGGGACAGACTCGTTCTGTTCTTCAGGATGGATGGATGGATGGATGGAGTTTAAGGGCCTATCAGCCTTGTAGGCTATATAAGGCCACAACGTTAAGAAACACTCACCTCCACCAAGTTAGAACTCTCCGCGACGGTGGAGTCTAGTACAATTCACCTAACTAGTGACTTAAAATCTATTAAATCGAGTCCCACTGCCCATCAGCCAGCAAAGGCTGTGTAGAACCTTCAAACACAAAAAAGCATAAAGGGCGATAGGGCAAAATTTCACATCTTGATTTCATTCGTCACCGACAAAGCACTGAGGGACAGATGGAGCCCAAGGGCTCGTCAGCCTTGAAAGCTATTTAAGGCTACAACATATTTCCACTGTATAAAAATGTGCAATTACAAGATTACCTCAGAAGAGGTAAGTGGAGAAATATCGAAAACAATGAAGACATAGACGAGAATGAAACTCAGAATCTAAAAAAAAATTCACAGCTAGAGGATCTTAAAAAATGTCTGACAGACTGCTCGACCCACTCCGTAGATGAGTTAAGTCGAGGGCACTCCACCAGAACGTACCGCACGGTGAGCCTGCACTGGCAGGTGCGTATTCTTCAGGATTCCCCTGTGGGTTTGGGATAAGAATTGACCTACCGCGTCTCCCTACACGATTCGTTCGAGGCGAATAACTACGGACACCGTGATTTGATTTGCGTTTACTCTAAACTCTTCCGTTGATTTTCGTGCTTAGTGGCCTTTCATAGCCTACAAAGGCTGATAGGTCGTGAAACACTATCCATCCATCCTATTCTTCAGGAGAGGCCGCAGAGGATGACTTAACCAGAGAATTGAGTCACCTGACTTATCAATAAGTCGAACTTGTCAGTCAGAGGGTCAATTTATCCCAGGTATGGATAAGTTTAACTTGTCAATTTCTTGAATTTGCTCTTGTTTTAGTATTTGGACCATTGCAAGGATCATTATAACCATCGAGCAAAAATCTTAAAACTGCATATATTTGGATTGTATGTTGTGTGACTTCCTGTATGTGCAAAGTTAATATGTACTTGTCAGGTAAGATATTCACAAAATGTATGCACAAACTTGTAAATATACATTTGACCTCACAAAAAATTTGCGGTTAAGGTAATTTGCGGGGAGAAGGGTTGGTAGGTCACCTTGTACCTTTTTTGAAACAAAAATGTATGGTATAGAAGAGGCTAGATTGACCACAAGCTACACTTTCTCTCACTGAAAACACTTTAACAAATTCAATTAGTGGGTTGCCTGAGTTTTCATAGGGCGGGAAAAATGAGACAGCATGCAGTTTATTGCTTATCATCAATTCCTTCTCTTCTTTTTTCTTCGTTTTTAGCATGATCGGAAAAAAGTTTAGGATCTGTAAGGTTTCCATAACCACAAATCTTTGTGAGTGCGGAATGAAGAGAAATAAGGACGTGGGTAAAATGTCAAGAAACATGAGGACAAGGTTCAAAAGGGAGATGGGGGAACAAGGAGGACGAGAAGGAGGAGAAGGACAGAAAGATGGGGGAAACAAGGAGGACGAGAAGGAGGAGAAGGACAGGAAGATGGGGGAAACAAGGAGGACGAGAAAGAGGAGAAGGACAGGAAGATGGGGGAAACAAGGAGGACGAGAAGGAGGAGAAGGACAGAAAGGTGGGGGGAACAAGGAGGACAAGAAGGAGGAGAAGGACAGGAAGATGGGGGAAACAAGGAGGACGAGAAAGAGGAGAAGGACAGGAAGATGGGGGAAACAAGGAGGACGAGAAAGAGGAGGACAGGAAGATGGGGGAAACAAGGAGGACGAGAAAGAGGAGAAGGACAGGAAGATGGGGGAAACAAGGAGGCCGAGAAGGAGGAGAAGGACAGGAAGATGGGGGAAACAAGGAGGACGAGAAGGAGGAGAAGGACAGAAAGGTGGGGGGAACAAGGAGGACAAGAAGGAGGAGAAGGACAGGAAGATGGGGGAAACAAGGAGGACGAGAAAGAGGAGAAGGACAGGAAGATGGGGGAAACAAGGAGGACGAGAAGGAGGAGAAGGACAGAAAGGTAGGGGGAACAAGGAGGACAAGAAGGAGGAGAAGGACAGGATGATGGGGGAAACAAGGAGGACGAGAAAGAGGAGAAGGACAGGAAGATGGGGGAAACAAGGAGGACGAGAAAGAGGAGGACAGGAAGATGGGGGAAACAAGGAGGACGAGAAAGAGGAGAAGGACAGGAAGATGGGGGAAACAAGGAGGCCGAGAAGGAGGAGAAGGACAGGAAGATGGGGGAAACAAGGAGGACGAGAAGGAGGAGAAGGACAGGAAGATGGGGGAAACAAGGAGGACGAGAAGGAGGAGAAGGACAGGAAGATGGGGGAAACAAGGAGGACGAGAAGGAGGAGAAGGACAGGAAGATGGGGGAAACAAGGAGGACGAGAAAGAGGAGGACAGGAAGATGGGGGAAAAAAGGAGGACGAGAAAGAGGAGAAGAACAGGAAGATGGGGGAAACAAGGAGGACGAGAAGGAGGAGAAGCTCAGGAAGATGGGGGAAACAAGGAGGACGAGAAAGAGGAGGACAGGAAGATGGGGGAAACAAGGAGGACGAGAAAGAGGAGAAGGACAGGAAGATGGGGGAAACAAGGAGGACGAGAAAGAGGAGAAGGACAGGAAGATGGGGGAAACAAGGAGGACGAGAAAGAGGAGGACAGGAAGATGGGGGAAACAAGGAGGACGAGAAAGAGGAGAAGGACAGGAAGATGGGGGAAACAAGGAGGACGAGAAAGAGGAGGACAGGAAGATGGGGGAAACAAGGAGGACGAGAAAGAGGAGGACAGGAAGATGGGGGAAACAAGGAGGCCGAGAAGGATGAGGACAAGAAGATGGGGGAAACAAGGAGGCCGAGAAGGATGAGAAGGACAGGAAGATAGGGTAAACAAGAAGGACGAGAAGGAGGAGAAGAACAGGAAGATGGGGGAAACAAGGAGGACGAGAAAGAGGAGAAGGACAGGAAGATGGGGGAAACAAGGAGGACGAGAAAGAGGAGAAGGACAGGAAGATGGAGGAAACAAGGAGGACGAGAAAGAGGAGAAGGACAGGAAGATGGAGGAAACAAGGAGGACGAGAAGGAGGAGAAGGATAGGAAGATGGGGAAACAAGGAGGACGAGAAGGTGGAGCAGGATAGGAAGATGGGGGAAATAAGGATGACGAGAAGGATGAAAAGGACAAGAAGATGGAGGAAACAAGGATGACGAGAAGGATGAGAAGGATAGGAAGATGGAGGAATCAAGGAGAACGAGAAGGAGGAGAAGGACAGGAAGATGGGGAAAACAAGGAGGACGAGAAGGAGGAGAAGGACAGGAAGATGGAGGAAACAAAGAGGACGAGAAGGAGGAGAAGGACAGGAAGATGGGTGAAACAAGGAAGCGGAGAAGGATGAGAAGGACAGGAAAATGGGGGAAACAAGGAGGACGAGAAGGAGAAGAAGGACAGGAAGATGGGGGAAACAAGGAGGAGAAGGACAGGAAGATGGGGGAAACAAGGAGGACGAGAAGGAGAAGGACAGGAAGATGGGGGAAACAAGGAAGCCGAGAAAGAGGAGAAGGACAGGAAGATGGAGGAAACAAGGAGGACAAGATGGATGAGAAGGACAGGAAGATGGGGGGAACAAGGAGGACGAGATGGAGAAGAAGGACAGGACAGGAAGATGGAGGAAACAAGGAGGACGAGAAGGAGGAGGAGGACAGGACAGGAAGATGGAGGAAACAAGGAGGACGAGAAGGAGGAGGAGGACAAGAAGATGGAGGAAACAAGGAGGACGAGAAGGAGAAGAAGGACAGGACAGGAAGATGGAGGAAACAAGGAGGACGAGAAGGAGGAGGAAGACAAGAAGATGGAGGAAACAAGGAAACCGAGAAGAAGGAGAAGGACAGGAAGATGGAGGAAACAAGGAGGACGAGAAGGAGGAGAAGGACAGGAAGATGGAGGAAACAAGGAGGACGAGAAGGAGGAGAAGGACAGGAAGATGGAGGAAACAAGGAGGACGAGAAGGAGGAGAAGGACAGGAAGATGGAGGAAACAAGGAGGACGAGAAGGAG
Organism: Theodoxus fluviatilis; assembly: GCA_034096865.1. Taxonomy (NCBI): domain Eukaryota; kingdom Metazoa; phylum Mollusca; class Gastropoda; order Cycloneritida; family Neritidae; genus Theodoxus; species Theodoxus fluviatilis. The sequence continues at coordinate 37,830 of JAWQFJ010003099.1, forward strand.
GAGAAGGACAGGAAGATGGGGGAAACAAGGAAGCCGAGAAGGAGGAGAAAGACAGGAAGATGGGGGAAACAAGGAGGTCGAGAAGGATGAGAAGGATAGGAAGATGGAGGAAACAAGGAGGACGAGAAGGGCAGGAAGATGGGGGAAACAAGGAGGATGAGAAGGATGAGAAGGACAGGAAGATGGAGGAAACAAGGAGGACGAGAAGGAGGAGAAAAATAGGAAGATGGAGGAAACAAGGAAGCCGACGAGGATGAGATGGACAGGAAGATGGAGGAAACAAGGAGGACGAGAAGGAAGAGAAGGACAGGAAGATGGAGGAAACAAGGAGGACGAGAAGGATGAGAAGGATAGGAAGATGGAGGAAACAAGGAGGTCGAGAAGTAGAAGAAGGACAATAAGATGAGGGAAACAAGGAAGCCGAGAAGAAGGAGAAGGACAAGAAGATTGAGGAAACAAGGAGGTCGAGAAGGATGAGAAGGACAGGAAGATTGAGGAAACAAGGAGGACGAGAAGGAGGAGAAAGACAGGAAGATGAAGGAAACAAGGAGGACGAGAATAAGGAGAAGGACAGGAAGATGGGGGAAACAAGGAGGACGAGAAGGAGGAGAAGGACAGGAAGATGGAGGAAACAAGGAGGCCGAGAAGGAGGAGAAGGACAGGAAGATGAAGGAAACAAGGAGGACGAGAATAAGGAGAAGGACAGGAAGATGGGGGAAACAAGGAGGACGAGAAGGATGAGAAGGACAAGATGATTGAGGAAACAAGGAGGACGAGAAGGAGGAGAAGGACAGGACGATGGGGGAAACAAGGAGGACGAGAAGGATGAGAAGGACAGGAAGATTGAGGAAACAAGGAGGACGAGAAGAAGGAGGTCAAGAAGATTGAGGAAACAAGGAGGACAAGAAGGATGAGAAGGACAGGAAGATGGAGGAAACAAGGAGGACGAGAAGGAGGAGAAGGATAGGAAGATGGGGGAAACAAGGAGGACGAGAAGGAAGAGCAGGATAGGAAGATGGGGGAAACAAGGAGGACGAGAAGGATGAAAAGGACAAGAAGATGGAGGAAACAAGGAGGACGAGAAGGATGAGAAGGACAGGAAGATGGGGGAATCAAGGAGAACGAGAAGGAGGAGAAGGACAGGAAGATGGGGGAAACAAGGAGGACGAGAAGGAGGAGAAGGACAGGAAGATGGAGGAAACAAGGAAGCCGAGAAGGATGAGAAGGACAGGAAAATGAGGAAAACAAGGAGGACGAGAAGGAGGAGAAAGACAGGAAGATGGGGGGAACAAGGAGGACGACAAGGAGAAGGACAGGAAGATTGTGGGAACAAGGAGGACGAGAAGGAGGAGAAGGACAGGAAAATGGAGGAAACAAGGAGGACGAGAAGGAGGAGAATGACAGGAAGATGGGGGAAACAAGGAGAACGAGAAGGACCAAAAACAGAACACAGAAGGTTGGTTGGAAGGATGGATGGATGGATGGATGGATGGATGGATGGATGGATGGATGGATGGATGGATGGATGGATGGATGATGGATGGATGGATGGTGTAATGAATCGAATGTGCCGAATGGTGAATGCACGTGATTTAGTTTTGACTGTGATTACTTTTAGCATGAGGTGGTGACGTAGTCACTGAGGAGTGTTCAAGTGTGAGCGGATGATCCGATTTATTGTATATTTGCCGAGAGTAAGCGGTGTAAGACGAATTAATCCCAGGGATAAGGGTGAGTGGTGATTTTATCCGTTAACATTCTACATTGTAAATACCGCGGATGTATGATGACTGATAGTGAAGGAACGGATGTGTTAGTTTGCGTTGTTTTCAGGGTTCTTCGGCATGGTAACGAGTCGGTGAAACCCGAACGGAGGCTCGGAGCTCTACTGTCGGGGGCCGGTGTGGAGACTGTCGGCGGGGGGAGCTTGAGCACGTGTAGACAGATTGTCGGCGGGGGCCCGCACGTTAGCTCCTTTGAGCCCTGGTGTGGGCTGGGGCTGTTGAGTGATTGTGGCAAATACACTCATTTATATATCTGTGCTGGTGTTGGTGTTTTTTCTTGTTTATTTTCATTGTGCGGGCTAGGCTAATCCGAGGCCCAGTTAGCCGGTCCGTAACAGATGGATGGATGGATGGATACATGGATGGATGGATGGGTGGGTGGACTGACGGACGAAGGACGGGTGGGTGGGTCGGTGGTCTGACGGTCGAAGGGCGGATGGATGGATGAATGGATGAATGGATTAATGGATGGATGGGTGGGTGGGTGGGTGGGTGGGTGGGTGGATGGGTGGGTGGGTGGGTGGAGCCTAAGGGTCTATCAGCCTTGTAGGCTATACAAGACCACAATGGTATTGGACAAGGAAGATGAAGTTAAGGAAGAGGAAGGAAGATGGGGAAACAGAGATGAGAGAGGAAGAAGGAGAAGGACAAGACTAGGACAAAGAAGATGAGTTCAAAGGAGAGGAAGGAAGATGGGGAAACAGAGATGAGAGGAGGAGAAGGACAAGACTAGGACAAGGAAGATGAGTTCAAAGGAGAGGAAGGAAGATGGGGGAAACAGAGATGAGAGGAGGAGAAGGACAAGACTAGGACAAGGAAGATGAGTTCAAGGGAGAAGAAGAAGAAGAAGACAATAAGTTCCAAACCAACCAGGAATTTCCTGGAAGGAGAGTTTGAATCCACGCTTCTCAGTAGAGCCGTCAGAATGGAAGCGAAGGGTGAGGTAGGAACCAGAGCTGTAGAGTGTTGGGGTCTGGCTGCCACACCACTTGTCCAGCTGCGTGGCCCATTTCCCAGATCCTGCAGGGGTAGAAAATATGGTGGAACAGATCAAGACAGGACACACAACTTGCCCATGATGACGACTTCAATGAATAGTTGGATCTGAGTGATCTGCCCCTGTCCCAATGCCCCCTGGTAGCCTCTGTGCCTGCATGAGGCCGCCCCTGGCTGAGCTACTGGAGCAGGCCCCTGGCTGAGCTACTGGAGCAGGCCCCTGGCTGAGCTACTGGAGCAGGCCCCTGGCTGAGCTACTGGAGCAGGCCCCTGGCTGAGCTACTGGAGCAGGCCCTGGCTGAGCTACTGGAGCAGGCCCTTGGCTGAGCTACTGAAGCAGGCCCCTGGCTGAGCTACTGGAGCAGGCCCCTGGCTGAGCTACATTAGCAGACCCTGGCTGAGCTATTGGAGCAGGCCCCTGGCTGAGCTACTGGAGCAGGCCCCTGGCTGAGCTACTGGAGCAGGCCCCTGGCTGAG
>JAWQFJ010003100.1:0-12500 GCA_034096865.1 Theodoxus fluviatilis
TAAAATACCAAAGAAAATTCTGAATGTAGGAGGCAGTATTCCACACACACTCAAGCAGGCGCTGGGTGAGGACAGCAAAGCACCAGATGTGGGGCCAGGCTACACACCTTGCACTTGGGACATTTCTGGGCGTTGAGCTGGCCGAAGTTGTACTGGTGGGACCAATCCTTGAGGAGCTTGTCGCCGGCAGAGAACTCGCGGCACGACATCTTGGTGTGCCACGGCGCTTGGCACAGGAAGCACCACTGCAGATGACACTCCTCGCACTCCACCTGCACAAATGATAAAAAGGTGAAGATGTCTCTTTTACGCAGCAACTTTTGCTAGAACTGCAAACATGTGAACGTCCGAGGGAAAACAACGCTCACCGGAACAGTTCTCCAGAAATGCCAGGGAGCTATCTCACATCGGTATTTCCAGAGCTTTATGTCAAGTCCAAAAGAAAAAATACTTGTGGTTACTGTAACATGGGAGGGAGGGAGGGAGGGAGGGAGGGAGGGAGGGAGGGAGGGAGGAAGGGAGGGAGGGAGGGAGGGAGGGAGGGAGGGAGGGAAGGAGGGAAGGAGGGAGGGAGGGAGGGTGGGAAGGAGGGAGGGAGGGAAGGAGTAGGCTATGTAAAGGCATTGATGAGAACAGTGCTTCATATGGAGTACGAGTACGAGAAAGAAATAAAGAAAAGCAGCAGCAGCAGCAGCAGCAGCAGCAGGAGGAGGAGGAGGAGGAGGAGGAGGAGGAGGAGGAGGAGGAGGAGGAGGAGGAGGAGGAGGAGGAGGGAGGAGGAGGAGGAGGAGGAGGAGGAGAGGAGGAGGAGGAGGAGGGGAGGAGGAGGAGGAGGAGGAGGAGGAGGAGGAGGAGGAGGAGGAGGAGGAGGAGGAGGGAGGAGGATGGAGGAGGATGGAGGAGGAGGAAGAGGAGGAGGATGGAGGAGGAGGAGGAGGAGGAGGAGGAGGAGGAGGAGGAGGAGGAGGAGGAGGAGGAGGAGGAGGAGGAGGAGGAGGAGGAGGAGGAGGAGGAGGAGGAGGAGGAGGAGGAGGATGGAGGAGGAGGAGGAGGAGGATGGAGGAGGAGGAGGAGGAGGAGGAGGAGGAGGAGGAGGAGGAGGAGGAGGAGGAGGAGGAGGAGGAGGAGGAGGAGGAGGAGGAGGAGGAGGAGGAGGAGGAGGAGGAGGAGGAGGAGGAGGAGGAGAAAGGAGAGAAAGCAGAGGAGAAGCAGCAGGAAGAAGAAGAAAACAATGACAATAATAGCAACAAAGAGGAGGAGGTGGAAGCAGAGACAGATTGAAACGTGCAGCAGAAGCAGGGAGTGACAGAGGATGTGTAGGGAGGGAAGGAAGGAGGCAGAAACACACAAAGAAAATTATCATTAAAACAAAAACAACAGAGGAAGGCAAAATAAATGACAAGAGAGAGAGAAGAAGGAGAAAGAATGAGAAGAGGAGGACAACTAAGAAGGAAGCTAAAACTAATCCAGTGTAACATGGCAGGAGCCGCTCAATGCCCCCCTCATCAGCTGGAACCCCTGGCTGCTGGGCTTTAGGGGCCTGCTCCAGTAGCTCAGCCAGGGGCTGCTGGGCATTAGGGGCCTGCTCCAGTAGTTCAGCCAGGGGCTGCTGGGCTTTCAGGGCCTGCTCCAGTAGCTCAGCCAGGGGCTGCTGGGCTTTAGGGGCCTGCTCCAGTAGCTCAGCCAGGGGCTGCTGGGCTTCAGGGGCCTGCTCCAGTAGCTCAGCCAGGGGCTGCTGGGCTTTAGGGGCCTGCTCCAGTAGCTCAGCCAGGGGCTGCTGGGCTTTAGGGGCCTGCTCCAGTAGCTCAGCCAGGGGCTGCTGGGCTTTCGGGGCCTGCTCCAGTAGCTCTGCCAGGGGCTGCTGGGCTTTAGGGGCCTGCTCCAGTAGCTCAGCCAGGGGCTGCTGGGCTTTAGGGGCCTGCTCCAGTAGCTCAGCCAGGGGCTGCTGGGCTTTCAGGGCCTGCTCCAGTAGCCCCTTATCCAACCACTTATCCAACCCCAACAAACATCACTCACTACATGACGCCCCTTATCCAACCCCAACAAACATCACTCACTACATGACGCCCCTTATCCAACCCCAACAAACATCACTCACTACATGACACTACTTATCCAACCCCAACAAACATCACTCACTACATGACGCTACTTATCCAACCCCAACAAACATCACTCACTACATGATGCTACTTATCCAACCCCAACAAACATCACTCACTACATGACGCCCCTTATCCAACCCCAACAAACATCACTCACTACATGACGCTACTTATCCAACCCCAACAAACATCACTCACTACATGACGCCCCTTATCCAACCCCAACAAACATCACTCACTACACAGACCTGCCAACCCACCATCATGCCAAAGAGTAGCATCCAGAGCTATTTGGAGTAGCATCGAAGGAATAGGCGTAGCGGGGGTGGGGCGTGGGGATAGATAAGGCTGTGAGGTTGGCGTGATAAGCTGACCTGGTGGCGTGAAAGCGGGGGGGGGGGGGGGGGGGGGGAGGGGGGGGGAGATAAGGCTGTGAAGGCGGCGTGATAAGCTGCGCTGGCGGCGAGAAAGCGGGGGGGGGGGGGGGGGGGGGGGGGGGGAAGAGAGATTCTCCATTGCGGTCAAAAGTTCAAGCACGCTGGAAAAGCGTAGTATTTATGGACAAGCGTAGCAGCGTAGCAAGCATGTCGAAAGCGTAGCATGCTACGCCTAAAGCGTAGCATTTGGCAGGTCTGACTACATGACGCTACTTATCCAACCCCAACAAACATCACTCACTACATGACGCCCCTTATCCAACCCCAATAAACATCACTCACTACATGACGCTACTTATCATGGGAAAAATCAACACCTAAACCTTGCACATCATTTCCTCCAGCATGACAATCTTCTTAGGAAGCCTTAAATCTGGCCAGAAGCAGCTCAACAAATGATGTCAAACTCTCTGCATGACTTTCATACACACACACACGCACGCACTCATGCACGCACACACACACACACACTAAAACCTACACACAATCTGCATGACACATAAGGAAATAATTCATCCGTCTCCCTTTCCCTCGCCACAAAAAAAAGAAACTGGATGCTGCTACAACAAAGAAACAAGAAGGGCAAAGCCCATTAGACTCACATGCTTGACCTTAACCTTTACATGACCTTGACCTTCAGGTGACCTTTAAGGTCAAAGTCAAACAACTAAACCTAGCAATGACATCATACACTACGAAATGCTTTACACATTAATTTTTCCTACCAAAATACATGTGGCCTTGACCCAAGGTCAAGGTCATCCAAGGTCATGCAACACAAAGCTGTTAATTCAAGACATAGGAAGCACAATGGTGCTTATTGGCATTTTCTACCATGAGATATGGTCACTTTTAGTGGTTCACTACCTCATTTTGGTCACATTTCATAAGGGTCAAAGTGACCTTGACCTTGATGATATGTGACCAAATGTGTCTCATGATGAAAGTATAACATGTGCCCCACATAATTATTAAGTTTGAAACAGTTATCTGCCATAGTTCAGGGTCAAGGTCACTTCAAAATATGTATACAATCCAACTTTGAAGAGCTCCTGTGACCTTGACCTTGATGCAAGGTCAACCAAACTGGTATCAAAAGATAGGGCTTACTTTGCCCTATATACCATATATAGGTGAGGTGTCTAATCTCAAAAACTTCAGAGAAAATTTAGAAAAATGTAAAAAATGGCTGTTTTTTAGACAACATTTATGGCCCCTGCGACCTTGAAATTGAAGCAAGGTCAAATCACTATGTATGTTTTTTGACGCCTTGTCATCATACACCATCATGCCAAATTGGGTGTTGATAGACTTAACAGTCTCAGAGAAAAATCCAATGTTAAAGTTTTTTTACGGACGACAGGACGCCCGGACGCCCGGATGCGTGGACGGACGACACGGGTGACCTAGTATGAAAGTATAACATGTGTACTACAATGTTATGATGTTTGGAAGAGTTATCTTCCATAGTTCCGGGTCAAGGTCACTTCAAAATATGTGTACAATCCAACTTTAAAGAGCTCCTGTGACCTTGACCTTGAAGCAAGGTCAAGTCACTATGTATGTTTTTTGACGCCTTGTCATCCTACACCATCATGCCAAATTGGGTGTTGATAGACTTAATAGTCTCAGAGAAAACTCCAACGTTAAAGTTTTTTACGGATGACAGGACGCCCGGACGGACGACACGGGTGACCTAGTATGAAAGTATAACATGTGTACTACAATGTTATGAAGTTTGGAAGAGTTATCTTCCATAGTTCAGGGTCAAGGTCACTTCAAAATATGTATACAATCCAACTTTAAAGACCTCCTGTGACCTTGACGCAAGGTCAACCAAACTGGTATCAAAAGATAGAGATTACTTTGCCGTATACACCATATATAGGTCAGGTATTCAATCTCAAAAACCTCAGAGAAAATTGGGAAAATGTGAAAAATGGCTGTTTTTTAGACAACATTTACGGCCCCTGCGACCTTGACCTTGAAGCAAGGTCAAGTCACTATGTATGTTTTTTGCCGCCTTGCATCATACACCATCATGCCAAATTGGGTGTTGATAGACTTAATAGTCTCCGAGAAAAATCCAACGTTCACAGACGCCCGGATGCCCGGACGGACGAAACGGGTGGGTACATAGACTCACTTTTGCTTCGCATGTGAGTCAAAAAAAGAAAGAAGAATGAGAAAAGGAGGATGACAAGCACGAGAAGAAAGCCCAAAACTGATCAAAACCAGGCAAACAGCATCTGCAGACTTCAAACAAGACCTTACCAATAGGCCATTCTTTTTGATCTTGGAACGGCGCTTCCTGATCAAAGCCACCTCCTCCTGGGAGAGTGTGCGGACGTGGCTGCACTGGGGGCAAGTCTTGCAGTGTGGGCTCTGGTTGGCAAGGACCAGGTACCGGGCGTATCGCTTCTTCAGCTCGTCTGGCAACAGGTAGTTGACCTCATCCCGATGCACATGGGAGGAGCATGACGTCTGCAGACATTGAATCTTCATGTTGCCTATGAGGACCTGCAGAGAGGAGGAGGAGCAGGAAATGAACTCTCACCCTAGGAGTTGGGCTTATGCTGCTAGTCGGGCATGTGCTGCAAGGTCATGACTGTGCCAAGGGGCGTTAGTCACGACATGTGCTGCCAGTGATGTGGAGGGAAATTCAAAGAAATGTGCTTTCAAATTTTTTTTATAGTAAATTCAACAGTAACATTTTCCTGAAACATTACATGTGGATTTGTTCTTTGTTCAATTGTGAGTACTTCTGGTAGGGGTTTTGCTAAATTTTGTTGGATAAGTGGAAGGGCAAGTGCAAATGAAAAGAATAGATCTATAGATGCCTTGTCCTTGAAATGCAGCCATTTTTAAGTAGGGCTAACAGACCAATCAGTCCCAATTATGACAGCAGGGTAAGGTTGGGGTGTTATTGTATTTTGCTGTTTTTTCCAGTCTAAAAGTAGAATGAAGTTTGTTCTTGGGACTTTGGCTACTGGATGTGAAAGTGTGATGCCCCAATGCAATGAGGTTCTTGTGTTACCGAACATCTAGGGATTCTAGCCCTTCAGCAGGGACATAGGCATAGAGAGACATAGAGAGACATAGAAAGACAGACACAGAGATTCACACACACACACACACACACACACACACACACACACCAACACACACACACACCAACACACACACACTCGCACACACACACACCAACACACACACCAACACACACCAAAACAAACACACACACACACACACTCGCACACACACACACACACACACACACACCACTGACTCTACCACCCACCCCCCCCAACACAGACACCGCCAACAACTCTCCCCCCCCCCCCTCCCACTTAAACCACACGATCCACAACAAACTACATTTCAATGTACGCACATCACTTATCATCATTCAACAAATCAAGATGGCAATCAATTCCATTACGTTTCATTTCAGTTCATTTACACATTTCAATTCAGTTGTCATTTAAATTCAATTGCAATCTCACATTCTTCATTACTTTATATGGAGCGTTACTTACACTTGTACAATAATAAAGGTTCAACCGACGTAGCGGAACGGACATGGTTGGACACGTGTAGTTGCATGGAACGTGCACAATTCAATTCAAGACAATTCGAATTCAATTCAATTCAATAGACAATTGTTTTCATTCTTATGACGAGCTACCACTCTTGTCGGACATAAGAGTGCATATGCATGAATGGGTGTGGTCAGGACGCAGCTGATCGCATGATGCAAATACAAACGTAGAACTACGTGAACATGGACGTTCGTGTAGCAATCGGAAATTACAAATCCATGAACTACGGCGGTGGTGACGAGTGTAGATTGAACGTCATAGGGAATTGCACTGGATGCGACGAGTGTCGCATGGAAAGTACCAACTAGACTACGTGAATGGACATGTGTTGCATGGCGTGCACACACACAGGAAACTACGTGGATGCACAGTGTGTGCATGGACAACACATACACACTTAAAGGGCGGGTTGCGACAGTGTTGCATGGAAACTACGTGGATCAAGAGAATAATGAATAACTACATAATAATGAAAATACAATAAGTCACATATAAATATATGATAAATCACTCTTCACTAAAACGGGTGCACAGGGGGCGCTGGTGCAATACTCCACACACAGTGAGACTCAAAGCGCCTAGAAAGAACAGATATAGAATAAGAAACATACAGAAAACTAAGAACAAGAAAAAACAACCACAACTAGAATACGTAAATGAAAAAACTAATATACATCACACAGGCTACAGAGAAACACAAGATGCACACAACAGCAGCAACGAACTATAACACAAACAACACAGCAAACAACACAGAACTATCAGTCAACATTCACTACAGCACGCAAAAACAACAACACACAACAACACACAAAACACAAGCACGAACAGTGTATACAGCATATCGTACAATGCTAACCACAGAGTTACTCTGATGGCCCCAGACAGCGTCAGGCCACGCTAGGAGGCACTAAACATGAAACAAGCTTCGTACTACGACAATAAAATGTCTTGAGGTTAGATTATGACAGGAACGGAAGAGCAGTGAGCCCACGACGAATGACGGCAGAGCATCATACACCGGACACAGCAACCGGGACCTGAACAGTGACACAAGGAACTCTGCAGCCACACCAGCGAATGGTGGTGGTATACTTAGGTTGACAGAGCAAGTTTTTCAGAGACTGCGACGGCGACGACAGCAGCCGACACGAGAGGAGTAAGAGATAAGATGTGTTAAATCGTGATAGTAAGTAACGATGCAGGGATAGTGCATTGCAGCGATATACCGTCAAAGCGAATCGTGAAGAGACCGAAAAGTGCGCGCACGTTCCTGTCACCCTCAGGCATGCCGCCACGCGAAATCACACACAGGGACAGCCAGCTGGCAGTCTGCTCCATAAAAACGCAGGAGGCGGAGCCTATAACACTGTTTCTCAGGCATTTTCTGAAGAGTGAGACGGTAGGCCAGCACGATTGTTTTGAACCGCTGAAGGCGATTAGAGATATAGTTGTTTTTATTGTTACTTCATTTTTTCCCCCCTTTGTTTTCTATATATATTTGTGATGAGTAGTACCTGCATAGAGGAGTTGCGCATGTGTAGTCGAGACGGCTTAGAATGAGGGAATGTGACAAGCACTGAATGTACAGCTCTTGTGTGACCGAACGTACGCAGACAGACTAGAGGATCGTATATTTCTTGAGACAGTTAGGTAAGTCTGTAAGGAGCAGGCTCACCGCATAACTGGACTGCATGATATTGTATGTCATGCGATGAGAGTGTTGATGTCAATCTAGATATGCATCGCCAGCATGTCCCTAACAGACTTTTGGTTGGTTAAAGTGGAATTCAGATCGCACTACCCACCTCGCCAAAATGTCATCAGAGAAAGCAAGAGACGAGTGAATGTATAGAACCCATCACATGAAGTGGGATTCAGTGTGCGTCATGATTCAGGCATCGTGGATGCACGAACCTCGTGTTGCATGAAATGAGTACACATTAGAAGACTTAGTGGATAGGACATGTGTTGCGATAGGAACTGACGTGGATGGTGACGTATGTGATGAAATACAAATTAGAACTTGCGACGTGAGTATGGACGAGTTGCCATCGAACTACGTAGGATGCACAGTGTGTCGCATGGAAATACAAAGTAGACGGACGTGCAGTCGGACATGTGTTGCATTGAACTGACCAGTGGATGCGTGTGTGTCGCATGAAAGATACAAATCTAGAAGCGACACGGCGAGGACGCTGTGGGGTTTGGCCCATGGGGAATGAATACAATAGTAGAAACTGCGTGGGTTGGACGTGTGTAGTCGATGTGAAATAGCAATGATGAGACTGCGTGGATATGGACAGGTGCGCATGAAAGTACAAAATGATGAACTGCGTGTCCCCGTGACGTAAAGTGTTGCATGGAAAGTATAGCAAATCGAGAACGAAAGTGGTGATGCATGTGTGTTAGCATGAATATAAATGAGAACTGCGGGGTGTGGAAGTGGGTGTTGCTATGTGAAATACAAAGAAGAACTGCTGTGCTGTGGACTGTTTGTTGTTGTCAGGCAATATGAGTATAATGATGAAATGCGTGGTGTGGTATTTCTACAAAGGATGAAAAAAACGGAACATGCACACACTGTGTAGCATGGAGCCACGCATAAGTAGATCTGCGTGCTGTGATGTGCGTGCTTTTCTCTGACTGCTTTGCACTAGAAATACAAAGTACAGAACTGCGCATGGAGCTGGACGGTTAGCCGCATGGCAAATCCCACATGACAACACTGCCGTGGAGCATGGTAGCATGTGCCGACATCGAAGAAGACAAATGAGAACTAGCGTAGGCATGGACATGTGCGGCATGGAAATACAAATGAGAACCTGCGTGAACAGGTGGACGAGTGTAGCATGGAAATACAAATGAGAACTGTGTGGTTGGCACGAGTGCCGCCTATGGACACATACATCACATGAGACAAACAAACGTTAGCGCATGCAATGTGTGTGCATATATCACAGCATACCAGGAAATACAAATTTACGAAAACTGCGTGGTGGACGCAGTGGTACGCAGGAAAATACACACACTGAGAACTGCGTGAGCATAGGCACACTATGCACACATGCCGCATCGGAACATACAAATGAGACTACTGCGTGGGTGGACGAGTTGTAGCAACTAGGAAATACAAAGCTTAATGAGAACTATAAGTCGGTATGCATGTGTGTTGCTGGAGAATACTAAATGTAAAAACTGTAGTGTGTTGGCACGTGTGGCGCAGTAGCGAAATACAAATGAGACCAAAGTGGAACTGCAAAAACGGCGCCAAGACAAAATGCCCTTCGTGCAGGAAGCTGGGCATGTGCGAGCCTTGTCGTCTGTCCACACCCGGAGAGCCCATTTAGGGACAGGCCTACTGAAGGATTGCTTTGAGTCACGTACAACACAAGGTAATAGAGGGGACACGAGTCAGGCTCAATTTGACAAGCTGAGTCGCACCACGCTAGGAGTTAGGCGCCTCTGTGTGCTAGGTGTGCACGACCATCCAGGCCGCCGCGGAGCTGTAGCAGCGTCGGGGCACGATGCCTACGGCAACGATGACGAACCACAAACGAGCTAACGCATCATGCAGGAGTACCAGGGACTGGGATGTCTTCTGTCGGTGCTCCCCAGACAACGAGAGAGAAGACGCTGTGGCGAAACAATGACGATGATGATGATAGGCTACGATTAAAGACAACAATGATGATATCTCTCGATAAAAAAACAAAAAAAGCGATTATGATGATTGATGATGATGATAATGATCGATGTATGGTTGATGATGATGATGATGATGATGACGATGATGACTGATGATGATGATGATTGATGACTGATGATGATGATGATAGTTCGTTATAATTAAAAACAACAATGACGATGATAATGATAGCTTTCCAGACACACAATTAGCAATAATGATGATACTAGCTTTCAATAAAACTACAAACAATGAGAATAATTGCTTTCGACAAAAGAACACAAAAAGGCAGGCGCGTCTTTGAGGGAGCAGTCCGCAGTGACGAGAACGCCCAGCGAAGGGAGAACGCCCAGATCAGGGAGAAGGCCCAGCCCAGGGAGAAGGCCCAGCCCAGGGAGGAAGGCCCAGCCCTGGGAGAAGGCCCAGCCATGGGAGAAGGCCCAGCCAAGGGAGAAGGCCCAGCTAAGGGAGAAGGCCCAGCCCAGGGAGAAGGCCCAGCCCAGGAGGCCCAGCCAAGGGAGAAGGCCCAGCCAAGGGAGCAGGCCGCTGCCCAGGGAGAAGGCCCAGCCAAGGGAGAAGGCCCAGCCCAGGGAGAAGGCCCAGCCCAGGGAGAAGGCCCAGCCCAGGGAGAAGCCCAGCCAAGGGAGAAGGCCAGCCCAGGGAGAAGGCCCAGCCCAGGGAGAAGGCCCAGCCCAGGGAGAAGGCCCAGCCAAGGGAGAAGGCCCAGCCCAGGGAGAAGGCCCAGCCAAGGGAGAAGGCCCTGCCCAGGGAGAAGGCCCAGCCAAGGGAGAAGGCCCAGCCCAGGGAGAAGGCCCAGCCAAGGGAGAAGGCCCAGCCCAGGGAGAAGGCCCAGCTAAGGAAGAAGGCCCTGCCCAGGGAGAAGGCCCAGCCCAGGGAGAAGGCCCAGCCATGGGAGAAGGCCCAGCCAAGGGAGAAGGCCCAGCTAAGGAAGAAGGCCCAGCCCAGGGAGAAGGCCCAGCCTTGGGAGGAGGCCCAGCCAAGGGAGAAGGCCCAGCCTTGGGAGGAGGCCCAGCCCAAGGAGAAGGCCCAGCCAAGGGAGAAGGCCCAGCCAAGGGAGAAGGCCCAGCCAAGGGAGAAGGCCCAGCCAAGGGAGAAGGCCCAGCCCAGGGAGAAGGCCCAGCCCAGGGAGAAGGCCCAGCCATGGGAGAAGGCCCAGCCCAGGGAGAAGGCCCAGCCATGGGAGAAGGCCCAGCCAAGGGAGAAGGCCCTGCCAAGTGAGAAGGCCCAGCCAAGGGAGAAGACCCAGCCATGGGAGAAGGCCCAGCCATGGGAGAAGGCCCTGCCCAGGGAGAAGGCCCAGCCCAGGGAGAAGGCCCAGCCATGGGAGAAGGCCCAGCCCAGGGAGAAGGCCCAGCCAAGGGAGAAGGCCCAACCAAGGGAGAAGGCCCAGCCAAGGGAGGCAAGAGGGCAAGGCACTACCCTACAAGCTGCAACTGGAAAGACAGAAAACGGGAGAGTGTAAAAGCAGGGGCATACCAGCTGTCATCAGAGCACTAGGACGTAGCACACCTGAACTCCCAACACACCTGAACTCCCAGCACACCTGAACTCCCAGCACACCTGAACTCCCAGCACACCTGAACTCCCAGCACACCTGAACTCACACCAGCACACCTGAACTCACCAGCACACCTGAACTCACACCAGCACACCTGAACTCACACCAGCACACCTGAACTCACACCAGCACACCTGAACTCACACCAGCACACATGAACTCCCACAGCACACCTGAACCCACATCAGCACACCTGAACTCACACCAGCACACCTGAACTCACACCAGCACACCTGAACTCACACCAGCACACCTGAACCCCTTGGACAGCGCCTGGGCCAGACTCCTGCCCTCCTCAAGGCAGGGCTGGACTGGCCCAACATAGCACCGCACTGCTGACAACACCTCAACACGGGCATTTCAACTCTATCGTGTGGGACCATGATGTTCCATCATCACAAGCTAAAAGAGAAACTTTCTGGACCTTGAAAACTCGGCGGCGCTGGTGGCGGCGGCGGCGGCGCTGGTGGCGGCATCGGCGGTGGTGGCGGCGGCGGTTGGCTGTGGAGGTGGTGGTGGTGGTGGTGGTGTGGTGGTGGTGGTGGTGGTGGTGGTGGTGGTGGTGGTGGTGGTGGTGGTGATGATGATGATGATGATGATGATGATGATGATGATGATGATGAATGGAGTTTTACGGCCTGTCATCCTCTGTAGACAACGCAAGATGACAAAACCACTAGAACTGCGTAGATTTAGAGCAAGTCTTCATTTCTCAAGGTATTCGCCTTTTGCAAATCGCGTGGGGAGACGACGTGGGTCTGTTCTCACCCCCATCCCGCAGGGGGGTGGAGAACTAGAAATGTCCGGTCCCTCCCCCCCCCCCCCCCCCCCCCCCCCCCCCCCAATGAAAGGACTAAAGTAGAAACTGTTCTTGTCAGGCACTGAGCGTTGTCTTGCCCTGTGCAGGTGTATGAAGTGTCGGGCTTTGAGGCTGTCGATGTGTGCGTTGTCTTGCACTGTGCAGATGTATGAAGTGTCGGGCTTTGAGGCTGTCGATGTGTGCGTTGTCTTGCACTGTGCAGGTGTATGAAGTGTCGGGCTTTGAGGCTGTCGATGTGTGCGTTGTCTTGCACTGTGCAGGTGTATGAA
>JAWQFJ010003100.1:17500-25000 GCA_034096865.1 Theodoxus fluviatilis
GTGTGTGCGTGGGCCTGTCACACGGGTGTGTAGAGAGCAAGCTAGTGTGTGCGTGGGCCTGTCACACGGGTGTGTAGAGAGCGAGCTAGTGTGTGCGTTGGCCTGACACATGGGTGTGTAGAGGGCGAGCTAGTGTGTGCGTGGCTCCGTCACACGTGTGTAGAGGGCAAGATAGTGTGTGCGTTGGCCTATCACATGGGTGTGTAGAGGGCAAGCTAGTGTGTGCATGGCCGTCACACGGGTGTGTAGAGAGCGAGCTAGTGTGTGCATGGCCGTCACACGGGTGTGTAGAGGGCAAGCTAGTGTGTGCGTGACCCCGTCACACGGGTGTGTAGAGCTCAAGCTAGTGTGTGCGTGGGCCTGTCACACGGGTGTGTAGAGGGCAAGCTAGTGTGTGCGTGGCCGTCACACGGGTGTGTAGAGGGCAAGCTAGTGTGTGCGTGGCCGTCACACGGGTGTGTAGAGGGCAAGCTAGTGTGTGCATGGCCGTCACATGGGTGTGTAGAGGGCAAGCTAGTGTGTGCATGGCCATCACACGGGTGTGTAGAGAGCGAGCTAGTGTGTGCATGGCCGTCACACGGGTGTGTAGAGGGCGAGCTAGTGTGTGCGTGACCCCGTCACATGGGTGTGTAGCGGGCAAGCTAGTGTGTGCGTGGCCGTCACACGGGTGTGTAGAGGGCAAGCTAGTGTGTGCATGGCCGTCACACGGGTGTGTAGAGGGCGAGCTAGTGTGTGCGTGGGCGTGTCACACGAGTGTGTAGAGGGCGAGCTAGTGTGTGCGTGACCCCGTTACATGGGTGTATAGAGGGCAAGCTAGTGTGTGCGTGACCCCGTCACGCGCCTTGTAGAGGGCAAGCTAGTGTGTGCGTGACCCTGTCACACGGGTGTGTAGAGGGCGAGCTAGTGTGTGCGTGAGCCTGTCACATGGGTGTGTAGAGGGCGAGCTAGTGTGTGCGTGGCTCCGTCACACGTGTGTAGAGGGCAAGATAGTGTGTGCGTTGGCCTATCACACGGGTGTGTAGAGGGCAAGCTAGTGTGTGCATGGCCGTCACACGGGTGTGTAGAGGGCAAGCTAGTGTGTTCGTGGGCCTATCACACGGGTGTGTAGAGGGCAAGCTAGTGTGTGCGTGGGCCTGTCACACGGGTGTGTAGAGGGCGAGCTAGTGTGCGCATGGCCGTCACACGGGTGTGTAGAGAGCGAGCTAGTGTGTGCGTGGCCCTGTCACACGGGTGTGTAGAGGGCAAGCTAGTGTGTGCGAGCCCAGTTCGTTGTGAGTATATCCGAGGGTTTCTTGTGGACGTCGTTGAGAATATACCGCAGTTGATCGGCACTTCCTGGTTATACATGTGCTTGTCACCATGGCTGATGCTACAGCAGTCGTATGGGATGCCCGCGGGTTTTCGCCATCACACATTGCTTGCGCAGCAGTTATGTCAAATTTTATTTTGCTGCTGAAAGAAAACTTTGTAAAGCCGATAGTTCCGATGATCTTCCTAGCAGTCCTCAGTTCCGGACTGAAAGGCCCAAGTCGCGATACTCGGCACTTGGCGGCTGCTGACTGTAGGCGGACTTCTGGTGCGGCATTTCACAGCGCACGGCGTGGACAAGGAGCAGGGGCGGGCAGACCGCATGCTGGCCGTGCTGTCGTCCTTGCATGGGGCCAAGCCTGACTTTCGCCTCTCTCGAAGCTTACCTTTACGGCCACCTCACCCGTCCTTGTACTTTCCTGTAGGCCACAGAGGGGCATGGGCATGCTGTGTGCTCACCATCACTGCTGTCCTAGAGCTTGCAAGAGGGCAAGGGGGTGAGCCTTTGCACCTCAGGCGTCATGCAGCGTTACACGTGGCTCGCCATTGCCTTGTGCTACGAACGGACATGAATATATTCGACTTGTATGTTAGTTTCTAGGGTTGGATTTTTTTATTTCATTTGTAAGTTGGGGCCTTAGATATCCAACAAGGCTGATAAGGCCTTAAATTCCTTCCATCCATCCATCCAGCTTCCATCCATCCATCCATCCAGCTTCCATCCATTCATCCATCCAGCTTCCATCCGGGTGTGTATGTATTCATCAATATTTTTCTGTTAGAAGGACGTGCAAGTGCTTATTGATGAAATGTTTGGCTTTATCCATAGACAGCCACACCTTGCAAAAACTGTACAACACACAAATACTGCGAAGAATCACAGAGGGAAAGACTACAGACATTTCTGGATAGTGTTGTGATTTCCTTTTTTCCTTTTTACCTTTTTCTCCTCCTCTCTTGAAGAGAAGATATGATATTTACTCACCTTTGTTGGAACAGGAAGGGCTGCCCAGACATAAATGTTTTCTGTCTAGTCACTGTTTATCTTTGGTTCAGTAACGTTTTCTGCATAGTGATGTCATCCTTTAGTGCTATGTAAAGCCGATCTTGTCTCAAACCTCGAAAAGTTCTCAATCGGCCACTTGATGAAATAGAATGCTTTGTCAGAGTAGAACACACTTCTAGAAAAACTTAATTTCTATTGCTTTGATCAATACTTTAGGTGAGACTAAGTGTCCAATTTGATTTTATTCAATTTTTTATGTATAGGGTTATGTGTACAATTCATCTAGCAGCCATGAAGTATGTGATTTTGTGAAGTTCCTAACTTCACACATCTTCAAACCTCTCTTTCTCTCTTGCTGAGAAATGTACCAGTTTATAGACAAAAGAATTGAGCTTTTCAAGCAATGTCAAGAGCATTTATACATTTCTGGTGAAGAAATGTTGCGTTACTGACAGTGACATACTGGTTGAGTGATCCATAATAATTTTCTTGCTGTTCAGGCTTTTTTGGTCATCACCAGCTTTTCCTGCCCTTGCAAAATCAATGCTGGTCGAGTCCCGAAGGGGCAGGCCTGTTCAGGACAAAACTGCCCAAGCCTTTCACTGAGAGTCCACTTTGCCCCAGGAGCTGTTCCAGTTTTTTACTGGAGGCTGTGCTTAAAACTCAGCTTCCGTCAACTAATCATGCCCAGCGGTGTCCACCAGCTAAATGTTGTATGAGAAATCACACAGGGACTCCCTAAACAGTTTTCATGGGAATAGCTCCAGCCTTTCTGTGCTTGAGGTGGACTAGTGCTTCTGGAAAGAGAGAGAACAATACTTGCATTCTCAGCCGTAGTGCCCCAGGCACTCATGAGTTCTTCAAGCTCTCCAAGCCGTGGGACTTCTTTGTTGTGTGCTCTCGGGATTCTTTTCGCATCTCCATGTGGTAGTTGGGAATGTAAAGCAAATATTATGTGGTCTGTTTATTGGATCTGTGCAGTCAAGATGCTGTGTTTAGTTTACTGAGGGTGTTGATTATCACGGTTGTCACGGTATCTCCAGTTTTTATGCCGGAGGAGTGTTCGCGATGCGGCCGCGAGTATCCCAGCAGTTAAGAATTTTAGAAAGAAAAGCGAGTATTGAGCGTAGAAGAAAGTTAATCGGATTTTTGGAGACCTCTCGATGTGTTTGAGAACAGAGCGACATCGTCAGTAAGCAGCAGAGCACTTATGTCTTGTAGTTGGTTAAGATCTTCACATCTGTCAGTGTCACAATCGAATCGTCTTGGGTTTGCCGATGTTACAAAATTGTTCTTTTCTAATCTCAAAATTTAGCAAAGATTAAAACAAATAAACAGTTGTTAACGATGTAATTATTTAATTATACAAAAACATGAATTGTTGTAGTTCAATTAATCTCTGGCGATTTCAACCGCCCTAAAAAAATCTACGGCGACTTCAATCGCACTACAAAACTATGGCGGCTCTAACCGTCCTCAAAAAATCTACGGCGACTTTAATCGCACTACAAAACCAGACACGGCCGGACAAGACAAACAACAAAATAAAACACCGGTGATAGAGTCTCTCATCAAGTCCAGAACAATATAATAATAATAATAAAAATGGAACGTCTTCACCTTGGTGGTGAGATCCTACAGATGATATTCAGCGGTATCATTGTTCGTGTCGACACTCAACGTTTCGTCGTCCATCTTGAAATCCACTCCGTCACCAGTCCTTCTTGTGGTCTCTCCTCCCATGCAGTCGCCGTTCTCCGATGAGCTGACGGTGCCGCCATCGTCTTCCTCCTCTTCTTCTTCCTCTTCCTCTTCCTCATCTTCTTCCTCTTTCTCCTTCTCATCCTCCTGCTGCTCTCGTTCAACCCAACAACTTTTCTCTCCCTCCAAGAAACCCCTCCAAATCCGTTTCTCCACCTCTGGCCGCGGTGACGTTTTTTCTCTCTCTGACGTCATCCCTGACGGACGACATTCTCATCCAAAAATGTACTACTATTTTAACTTAATAAAGAGCACAACAAAAAAATATCAAGGCACAACTCTGATAGCACAACCCATAACCTTTTCCCATCAGGGCAACAAGCAAAAAATAGGATGATATAAAGGAGCGGAGTAAGCCAGCACGTGACAGTGCCCCAGGCACTCATGAGTTCTTCAAGCTCTCCAAGCCGTGGGACTTCTTTGTTGTGTGCTCTCGGGATTCTTTTCGCATCTCCATGTGGTAGTTGGGAATGTAAAGCAAATATTATGTGGTCTGTTTATTGGATCTGTGCAGTCAAGATGCTGTGTTTAGTTTACTGAGGGTGTTGATTATCCGAGTCGCATTGTAAGTTGATTGTTTTGTTCTGTGTTTGTTATTCTACTATTTCAAATGTAAAACAGCATAGAACATATGGTTGGTGTGGATGCCTTATTTCCACCTAACTACTCTGGTCCGCAAAAGTTAAGGGCCACATAAACATTTCTCTCTCAAAAGGAAACAAAAAAATTATCTGCAATTCAAAGAATGATTCAATTCAACATTTAAGCAATTGATTTATGCCAAAAATTCATTGACAAGTCAAAACTCATTAGCTTGGCATCCGTCAGAAGCACCCCACCCCCCTTTCTCAAAGTTGCAAGGAAAGTCCAGTCAGTTTGTCCATGTTCAATAACGAGTGTGGCCACCATTTGCTGCCAAACAATCCATCACCAGTTGCCTCATCGAGCAGACAAGGTTCTGCAGCATATGTTGTGGGATGGCGAGCCACTCCTGCTGCAGGAACTGGAAGAGCTGAGCAGCATCTGCGGGATGGGGGTGATTGTCCACTAGATCCATCCATCTATCCAGCTTCCATCCATCCAGCTTCCATCCATCCATCTATCCAGCTTTCATACACCCATTCTCCATCCATCCATCCATCCATCCATCCATCCATCATCCATCCATCCATCCATCCATCCATCCATCCATCCATCCATCCATCCATCCATCCATCCATCCATCCATCCAGCTTCCATACATCTATTCTCCATCCATCCAGCTTCCATACATCCATTCTTCATCCATCCATCAACCCATTGGCAATTCATTCATCCATCCGACACGCTCACCCTGAGCGCTGTCTTGGTGCTTGCAGGAGGGCTTGAAGGAGAGAAAACTTATTGTACATAACTGTATCTTACCTTCTAGGCTGCCTTATTTGTAACCCCACATTTCCTTGCACACACACACACACACACACACACACACACACACACACACACACACACACACACACACACAGAGAGAGAGAGAGAGAGAGAGAGAGAGAGAGAGAGAGAGAGAGAGAGAGAGAGAGAGAGAGAGAGAGAGAGAGAGAGAGAGAGAGAGAGAGAGAGAGAGAGAGAGAGCTTCACATTTGGTTGCACAAAGAGACGTGATGACGCCTTGCTCACCCTTGGTGCTGTCTTGACACTTGCACGACGTAACGCCTCTGTCCGTTACCGTTACTCACCTTTCAGGCTGCGTTACCGGAAGCTTTACACTCCCCTATACCCCGCCGCCCTGTGGAATGGGGGGTAAGAGCAGACCAATGTGTCTCCATGTGCCATTCCTACAAGCCGTACATCTAGGGATATCCAGCCTTGACTCCTTACTCGTAACCAGCTCTAGTGATTTTCGTGGTCAGTGGCCTTTCATAGCCTATAAATGCTGATAGGCTGCTTATACTATTCATTCATTCATTCATCCATTAATTCATTCATCCGTTCATTCGTTCGTTCGTTCCTTCCTTCCTTCCTTCCTTCCTTCATTCATTCATTCACATTCATGAATGTATCCATTCCCAATGCTAGAAGGGACACACTCGACTGTGTTCACCTTGCTGACTGACGGCTGACTTGGTGCTTGCAGGAGGGCAATGGACAGATGTACGACCTGACAGTGACGTCCATGCTGGCCGACAAGAAGGACAAGACCTGCCTGGTGTGTGGAGACAGGGCCCTGGGTTACAACTTCAACGCCATCTCGTGCGAGTCGTGCAAGGCCTTCTTCCGTCGCAACGCACACAAGGTGCGTGGCGTGTGTTGTCACACGTGTGTTGTCTGTCGTGTCTTGTCTCTCGTGTGTTGTCACGTGTGTTGTCTGTCGTGTGTTGTCACACGTGTGTTGTCTGTCGTGTCTTGTCTCTCGTGTGTTGTCACGGTCTTGTCTCTCGTGTGTTGTCACACGTGTGTTGTTTGTCCTGTCTGTCTCTCGTGTGTTGTCACACGTGTGTTGTTTGTCCTGTCTGTCTCTTGTGTGTTGTCACACGTGTGTTGTTTGTCCTGTCTGTCTCTCGTGTGTTGTCACACGTGTGTTGTTTGTCCTGTCTGTCTCTCGTGTGTTGTCACACGTGTGTTGTTTGTCCTGTCTGTCTCTCGTGTGTTGTCACGGTCTTGTCTCTCGTGTGTTGTCACGTGTGTTGTCTGTCGTGTGTTGTCACACGTGTGTTGTATGTCGTGTCTTGTCTCTCGTGTGTTGTCACGGTCTTGTCTCTCGTGTGTTGTCACACGTGTGTTGTTTGTCCTGTCTGTCTCTCGTGTGTTGTCACACGTGTGTTGTTTGTCCTGTCTTTCATGTCTTGTCTATCCTGTCTTTCATGTGTTGTCTATCCTGTCTTTCGTGTGTTGTCTATCCTGTCTTTCATGTGTTGTCTATCCTGTCTTTCGTGTGTTGTCTATCCTGTCTTTCGTGTGTTGTCTATCCTGTCTTTCTCTTTCGTGTGTTGTCTATCCTGTCTTTCATGTCTTGTCTATCCTGTCTTTCATGTGTTGTCTATCCTGTCTTTCATGTCTTGTCTATCCTGTCTTTCATGTGTTGTCTATCCTGTCTTTCATGTGTTGTCTATCCTGTCTTTCATGTGTTGTCTATCCTGTCTTTCGTGTGTTGTCTATCCTGTCTTTCGTGTGTTGTCTATCCTGTCTTTCATGTGTTGTCTATCCTGTCTTTCGTGTGTTGTCTATCCTGTCTTTCTCTTTCGTGTGTTGTCTATCCTGTCTTTCTCTTTGTGTGTTGTCTATCCTGTCTTTCATGTGTTGTCTATCCTGTCTTTCGTGTGTTGTCTATCCTGTCTTTCTCTTTCGTGTGTTGTCTATCCTGTCTTTCATGTGTTGTCTATCCTGTCTTTCATGTGTTGTCTATCCTGTCTTTCATGTGTTGTCTATCCTGTCTTGTCTATCCTGTC
>JAWQFJ010003100.1:30000-60000 GCA_034096865.1 Theodoxus fluviatilis
CAACACATGAAAGACAGGATAGACAATACATGAAAGACAGGATAGACAACACACGAAAGACAGGATAGACAACACATGAAAGACAGGATAGACAATACATGAAAGACAGGATAGACAACACACGAAAGACAGGATAGACAAGACATGAAAGACAGGATAGACAACACACGAAAGACAGGATAGACAACACACGAAAGACAGGATAGACAAGACATGAAAGACAGGATAGACAACACACGAAAGACAGGATAGACAACACATGAAAGACAGGATAGACAATACACGAAAGACAGGATAGACAACACACGAAAGACAGGATAGACAACACATGAAAGACAGGATAGACAATACATGAAAGACAGGATAGACAACACATGAAAGACAGGATAGACAACACACGAAAGACAGGATAGACAAGACAGGATAGACAACACATGAAAGACAGGATAGACAATACATGAAAGACAGGATAGACAACATATGAAAGACAGGATAGACAAGACAGGATAGACAACACATGAAAGACAGGATAGACAACACATGAAAGACAGGATAGACAACACATGAAAGACAGGATAGACAACACACGAAAGAGAAAGACAGGATAGACAACACACGAAAGACAGGATAGACAACACATGAAAGACAGGATAGACAACACACAAAGAGAAAGACAGGATAGACAACACACGAAAGAGAAAGACAGGATAGACAACACACGAAAGACAGGATAGACAACACATGAAAGACAGGATAGACAACACACGAAAGACAGGATAGACAACACACGAAAGACAGGATAGACAACACATGAAAGACAGGATAGACAACACATGAAAGACAGGATAGACAACACATGAAAGACAGGATAGACACGAGACATGAAAGACAGGATAGACAACACATGAAAGACAGGATAGACAAGACATGAAAGACAGGATAGACAACACACGAAAGAGAAAGACAGGATAGACAACACACGAAAGACAGGATAGACAACACACGAAAGACAGGATAGACAACACATGAAAGACAGGATAGACAACACACGAAAGACAGGATAGACAACACATGAAAGACAGGATAGACAAGACATGAAAGACAGGACAAACAACACACGTGTGACAACACACGAGAGACAGACAGGACAAACAACACACGTGTGACAACACACGAGAGACAAGACCGTGACAACACACGAGAGACAAGACACGACATACAACACACGTGTGACAACACACGACAGACAACACACGTGACAACACACGAGAGACAAGACCGTGACAACACACGAGAGACAGACAGGACAAACAACACACGTGTGACAACACACGAGAGACAGACAGGACAAACAACACACGTGTGACAACACACGAGAGACAGACAGGACAAACAACACACGTGTGACAACACACAAGAGACAGACAGGACAAACAACACACGTGTGACAACACACGAGAGACAGACAGGACAAACAACACACGTGTGACAACACACGAGAGACAAGACCGTGACAACACACGAGAGACAAGACACGACAGACAACACACGTGTGACAACACACGACAGACAACACACGTGACAACACACGAGAGACAAGACACGACAGACAACACACGTGTGACAACACACGCCACGCACCTTGTGTGCGTTGCGACGGAAGAAGGCCTTGCACGACTCGCACGAGATGGCGTTGAAGTTGTAACCCAGGGCCCTGTCTCCACACACCAGGCAGGTCTTGTCCTTCTTGTCGGCCAGCATGGACGTCACTGTCAGGTCGTACATCTGTCCATTGCCCTCCTGCAAGCACCAAGTCAGCCGTCAGTCAGCAAGGTGAACACAGTCGAGTGTGTCCCTTCTAGCATTGGGAATGGATACATTCATGAATGTATGAATGAATGAATGAAGGAAGGAAGGAAGGAAGGAAGGAACGAACGAATGAACGGATGAATGAATTAATGGATGAATGAATGAATGAATAGTATAAGCAGCCTATCAGCATTTATAGGCTATGAAAGGCCACTGACCACGAAAATCACTAGAGCTGGTTACGAGTAAGGAGTCAAGGCTGGATATCCCTAGATGTACGGCTTGTAGGAATGGCACATGGAGACACATTGGTCTGCTCTTACCCCCCATTCCACAGGGCGGCGGGGTATAGGGGAGTGTAAAGCTTCCGGTAACGCAGCCTGAAAGGTGAGTAACGGTAACGGACAGAGGCGTTACGTCGTGCAAGTGTCAAGACAGCACCAAGGGTGAGCAAGGCGTCATCACGTCTCTTTGTGCAACCAAATGTGAAGCTCTCTCTCTCTCTCTCTCTCTCTCTCTCTCTCTCTCTCTCTCTCTCTCTCTCTCTCTCTCTCTTCCTCTTCCTCTCTCTCTCTCTCTCTCTCTCTCTCTCTCTCTGTGTGTGTGTGTGTGTGTGTGTGTGTGTGTGTGTGTGTGTGTGTGTGTGTGTGTGTGTGTGCAAGGAAATGTGGGGTTACAAATAAGGCAGCCTAGAAGGTAAGATACAGTTATGTACAATAAGTTTTCTCTCCTTCAAGCCCTCCTGCAAGCACCAAGACAGCGCTCAGGGTGAGCGTGTCGGATGGATGAATGAATTGCCAATGGGTTGATGGATGGATGAAGAATGGATGTATGGAAGCTGGATGGATGGAGAATAGATGTATGGAAGCTGGATGGATGGATGGATGGATGGATGGATGGATGGATGGATGGATGGATGGATGGATGGATGGATGGATGGATGATGGATGGATGGATGGATGGATGGATGGAGAATGGGTGTATGAAAGCTGGATAGATGGATGGATGGAAGCTGGATGGATGGAAGCTGGATAGATGGATGGATCTAGTGGACAATCACCCCCATCCCGCAGATGCTGCTCAGCTCTTCCAGTTCCTGCAGCAGGAGTGGCTCGCCATCCCACAACATATGCTGCAGAACCTTGTCTGCTCGATGAGGCAACTGGTGATGGATTGTTTGGCAGCAAATGGTGGCCACACTCGTTATTGAACATGGACAAACTGACTGGACTTTCCTTGCAACTTTGAGAAAGGGGGGTGGGGTGCTTCTGACGGATGCCAAGCTAATGAGTTTTGACTTGTCAATGAATTTTTGGCATAAATCAATTGCTTAAATGTTGAATTGAATCATTCTTTGAATTGCAGATAATTTTTTTGTTTCCTTTTGAGAGAGAAATGTTTATGTGGCCCTTAACTTTTGCGGACCAGAGTAGTTAGGTGGAAATAAGGCATCCACACCAACCATATGTTCTATGCTGTTTTACATTTGAAATAGTAGAATAACAAACACAGAACAAAACAATCAACTTACAATGCGACTCGGATAATCAACACCCTCAGTAAAACTAAACACAGCATCTTGACTGCACAGATCCAATAAACAGACCACATAATATTTGCTTTACATTCCCAACTACCACATGGAGATGCGAAAAGAATCCCGAGAGCACACAACAAAGAAGTCCCACGGCTTGGAGAGCTTGAAGAACTCATGAGTGCCTGGGGCTTTGTCACGTGCTGGCTTACTCCGCTCCTTTATATCATCCTATTTTTTGCTTGTTGCCCTGATGGAAAAAGGTTATGGGTTGTGCTATCAGAGTTGTGCCTTGATATTTTTTGTTGTGCTCTTTATTAAGTTAAAATAGTAGTACATTTTTGGATGAGAATGTCGTCCGTCAGGGATGACGTCAGAGAGAGAAAAAACGTCACCACGGCCAGAGGTGGAAAAAAAAGAAATTGCAACGGGGGTTTCTTGGAGGGAGAGAAAAGTTGTTGAGTTGAACGAGAGCAGCAGGAGGATGAGAAGGAGAAAGAGGAAGAAGATGAGGAAGAGGAAGAGGAAGAAGAAGAGGAGGAAGACGATGGCGGCACCGTCAGCTCATCGGAGAACGGCGACTGCATGGGAGGAGAGACCACAAGAAGGACTGGTGACGGAGTGGATTTCAAGATGGACGACGAAACGTTGAGTGTCGACACGAACAATGATACCGCTGAATATCATCTGTAGGATCTCACCACCAAGGTGAAGACGTTCCATTTTTATTATTATTATTATATTGTTCTGGACTTGATGAGAGACTCTATCACCGGTGTTTTATTTTGTTGTTTGTCTTGTCCGGCCGTGTCTGGTTTTGTAGTGCGATTAAAGTCGCCGTAGATTTTTTGAGGACGGTTAGAGCCGCCATAGTTTTGTAGTGCGATTGAAGTCGCCGTAGATTTTTTTAGGGCGGTTGAAATCGCCAGAGATTAATTGAACTACAACAATTCATGTTTTTGTATAATTAAATAATTACATCGTTAACAACTGTTTATTTGTTTTAATCTTTGCTAAATTTTGAGATTAGAAAAGAACAATTTTGTAACATCGGCAAACCCAAGACGATTCGATTGTGACACTGACAGATGTGAAGATCTTAACCAACTACAAGACATAAGTGCTCTGCTGCTTACTGACGATGTCGCTCTGTTCTCAAACACATCGAGAGGTCTCCAAAAATCCGATTAACTTTCTTCTACGCTCAATACTCGCTTTTCTTTCTAAAATTCTTAACTGCTGGGATACTCGCGGCCGCATCGCGAACACTCCTCCGGCATAAAAACTGGAGATACCGTGACAACCGTGATAATCAACACCCTCAGTAAACTAAACACAGCATCTTGACTGCACAGATCCAATAAACAGACCACATAATATTTGCTTTACATTCCCAACTACCACATGGAGATGCGAAAAGAATCCCGAGAGCACACAACAAAGAAGTCCCACGGCTTGGAGAGCTTGAAGAACTCATGAGTGCCTGGGGCACTACGGCTGAGAATGCAAGTATTGTTCTCTCTCTTTCCAGAAGCACTAGTCCACCTCAAGCACAGAAAGGCTGGAGCTATTCCCATGAAAACTGTTTAGGGAGTCCCTGTGTGATTTCTCATACAACATTTAGCTGGTGGACACCGCTGGGCATGATTAGTTGACGGAAGCTGAGTTTTAAGCACAGCCTCCAGTAAAAAACTGGAACAGCTCCTGGGGCAAAGTGGACTCTCAGTGAAAGGCTTGGGCAGTTTTGTCCTGAACAGGCCTGCCCCTTCGGGACTCGACCAGCATTGATTTTGCAAGGGCAGGAAAAGCTGGTGATGACCAAAAAAGCCTGAACAGCAAGAAAATTATTATGGATCACTCAACCAGTATGTCACTGTCAGTAACGCAACATTTCTTCACCAGAAATGTATAAATGCTCTTGACATTGCTTGAAAAGCTCAATTCTTTTGTCTATAAACTGGTACATTTCTCAGCAAGAGAGAAAGAGAGGTTTGAAGATGTGTGAAGTTAGGAACTTCACAAAATCACATACTTCATGGCTGCTAGATGAATTGTACACATAACCCTATACATAAAAAATTGAATAAAATCAAATTGGACACTTAGTCTCACCTAAAGTATTGATCAAAGCAATAGAAATTAAGTTTTTCTAGAAGTGTGTTCTACTCTGACAAAGCAGTCTATTTCATCAAGTGGCCGATTGAGAACTTTTCGAGGTTTGAGACAAGATCGGCTTTACATAGCACTAAAGGATGACATCACTATGCAGAAAACGTTACTGAACCAAAGATAAACAGTGACTAGACAGAAAACATTTATGTCTGGGCAGCCCTTCCTGTTCCAACAAAGGTGAGTAAATATCATATCTTCTCTTCAAGAGAGGAGGAGAAAAAGGTAAAAAGGAAAAAAGGAAATCACAACACTATCCAGAAATGTCTGTAGTCTTTCCCTCTGTGATTCTTCGCAGTATTTGTGTGTTGTACAGTTTTTGCAAGGTGTGGCTGTCTATGGATAAAGCCAAACATTTCATCAATAAGCACTTGCACGTCCTTCTAACAGAAAAATATTGATGAATACATACACACCCGGATGGAAGCTGGATGGATGAATGGATGGAAGCTGGATGGATGGATGGATGGAAGCTGGATGGATGGATGGAAGGAATTTAAGGCCTTATCAGCCTTGTTGGATATCTAAGGCCCCAACTTACAAATGAAATAAAAAAATCCAACCCTAGAAACTAACATACAAGTCGAATATATTCATGTCCGTTCGTAGCACAAGGCAATGGCGAGCCACGTGTAACGCTGCATGACGCCTGAGGTGCAAAGGCTCACCCCCTTGCCCTCTTGCAAGCTCTAGGACAGCAGTGATGGTGAGCACACAGCATGCCCATGCCCCTCTGTGGCCTACAGGAAAGTACAAGGACGGGTGAGGTGGCCGTAAAGGTAAGCTTCGAGAGAGGCGAAAGTCAGGCTTGGCCCCATGCAAGGACGACAGCACGGCCAGCATGCGGTCTGCCCGCCCCTGCTCCTTGTCCACGCCGTGCGCTGTGAAATGCCGCACCAGAAGTCCGCCTACAGTCAGCAGCCGCCAAGTGCCGAGTATCGCGACTTGGGCCTTTCAGTCCGGAACTGAGGACTGCTAGGAAGATCGTCGGAACTATCGGCTTTACAAAGTTTTCTTTCAGCAGCAAAATAAAATTTGACATAACTGCTGCGCAAGCAATGTGTGATGGCGAAACCCGCGGGCATCCCATACGACTGCTGTAGCATCAGCCATGGTGACAAGCACATGTATAACCAGGAAGTGCCGATCAACTGCGGTATATTCTCAACGACGTCCACAAGAAACCCTCGGATATACTCACAACGAACTGGGCTCGCACACACTAGCTTGCCCTCTACACACCCGTGTGACAGGGCCACGCACACACTAGCTCGCTCTCTACACACCCGTGTGACGGCCATGCGCACACTAGCTCGCCCTCTACACACCCGTGTGACAGGCCCACGCACACACTAGCTTGCCCTCTACACACCCGTGTGATAGGCCCACGAACACACTAGCTTGCCCTCTACACACCCGTGTGACGGCCATGCACACACTAGCTTGCCCTCTACACACCCGTGTGATAGGCCAACGCACACACTATCTTGCCCTCTACACACGTGTGACGGAGCCACGCACACACTAGCTCGCCCTCTACACACCCATGTGACAGGCTCACGCACACACTAGCTCGCCCTCTACACACCCGTGTGACAGGGTCACGCACACACTAGCTTGCCCTCTACAAGGCGCGTGACGGGGTCACGCACACACTAGCTTGCCCTCTATACACCCATGTAACGGGGTCACGCACACACTAGCTCGCCCTCTACACACTCGTGTGACACGCCCACGCACACACTAGCTCGCCCTCTACACACCCGTGTGACGGCCATGCACACACTAGCTTGCCCTCTACACACCCGTGTGACGGCCACGCACACACTAGCTTGCCCGCTACACACCCATGTGACGGGGTCACGCACACACTAGCTCGCCCTCTACACACCCGTGTGACGGCCATGCACACACTAGCTCGCTCTCTACACACCCGTGTGATGGCCATGCACACACTAGCTTGCCCTCTACACACCCATGTGACGGCCATGCACACACTAGCTTGCCCTCTACACACCCGTGTGACGGCCACGCACACACTAGCTTGCCCTCTACACACCCGTGTGACGGCCACGCACACACTAGCTTGCCCTCTACACACCCGTGTGACAGGCCCACGCACACACTAGCTTGAGCTCTACACACCCGTGTGACGGGGTCACGCACACACTAGCTTGCCCTCTACACACCCGTGTGACGGCCATGCACACACTAGCTCGCTCTCTACACACCCGTGTGACGGCCATGCACACACTAGCTTGCCCTCTACACACCCATGTGATAGGCCAACGCACACACTATCTTGCCCTCTACACACGTGTGACGGAGCCACGCACACACTAGCTCGCCCTCTACACACCCATGTGTCAGGCCAACGCACACACTAGCTCGCTCTCTACACACCCGTGTGACAGGCCCACGCACACACTAGCTTGCTCTCTACACACCCGTGTGACAGGCCCACGCACACACTAGCTTGCCCTCTACACACCCGTGTGACAGGCCCACGCACACACTAGCTTGCTCTCTATACACCCGTGTGACAGGCCCACGCACAAACTAGCTTGCCCTCTACACACCCATGTGATAGGCCCACGAACACACTAGCGTGCCCTCTACACACCCATGTGATAGGCCCACGAACACACTAGCTTGCCCTCTACACACCCATGTGACGGGGTCACGCACACACTAGCTTGCCCTCTACACACCCGTGTGACGGCCATGCACACACTAGCTCGCTCTCTACACACCCATGTGACGGGGTCACGCACACACTAGCTTGCCCTCTACACACCCATGTGACGGCCATGCACACACTAGCTTGCCCTCTACCCACCCGTGTGACAGGCCCACGCACACACTAGCTTGCTCTCTACACACCCGTGTGACAGGCCCACGCACACACTAGCTTGCCCTCTACACACCCGTGTGACGGCCACGCACACACTAGCTTGCCCTCTACACACCCGTGTGACAGGCCAACGCACACACTAGCTTGCCCTCTACACATCCATGTGACGGGGTCACGCACACACTAGCTTGCCCTCTACACACCCGTGTGACAGGCCCACGCACACACTAGCTCGCCCTCTACACACCCGTGTGACAGGCCCACGCACACACTAGCTTGCCCTCTACACACCCGTGTGACAGGCCCACGCACACACTAGCTCGCCCTCTACACACCCGTGTGACAGGCCCACGCACACACTAGCTTGCCCTCTACACACCCGTGTGACAGGCCCACGCACACACTAGCTTGCCCTCTACACACCCGTGTGACGGCCATGCACACGTGGCATTCCTGTAGAGTGCACTTCACTGAGGACCCGGCGCTGCGCCGTTCCAGTGCAGTTAAATAAGTTTAAGTCTAGTGACGTCATACAGCACTACAATCTAGTGTCGTTGCACTCCCAGAGCAGCATAGTGACATCTCACAGTACTACAGCATCGTGACGTCACAGTGGCACATGCGTGACGTCACATTGTGTAGTTGCTTGGCAATGACATTGCAACACGCGGCGGTTGCACCAAATGCAGTTTGGGCTGGACAGCTTGCTCTGCACGATGGAGGCGCATTGAGACAACTGTCCTTGACCTCCCCTGACCCTGGCCCCAGAGTTCAGTTGCTTGTAATGGCACCGTGCGTGGTATAAGATGAGCTTCCTTCTTTCCAGTACCTCTAATGCCATATACAACGCTCGCCTGCAATGCCAGTCCTTGCCATCTGTTCAAGGCATTAGGGGTGAGGAAGGGGCAAGAGAGTTGGTGGATGGATGGGGAGGGGAGGGGAGGGGAGGGGAGGGGAGGGGAAGAGGTGAGAAAAAGCAGGGGGGAGGGTGTGGAAAGGCAAGGGAGGAAGCAGAAGTCAGGGAGGAAGCAGAAGTCAGGGAGGAAGCAGAAGTCAGGGAGGAAGCAGAAGTCAGGGAAGGTAGAGTGGGGAGGGATCGTATCCTTAGCTTCAAACTCACTTTAAAGTACACAAAAAGCCAATAGCAGTGAGAACGCCGCGCTCCGCCTGGCGGCACTTGTTCACGAAATCCAGTCACCCCTAGCCACCAGACTCATAGACCACGTGATAGTTCCGCTGCCATCTTGGAAATGCGCAGTACGCATTGACTAGCTCCACGTGTAAAGAAAGGATCTCTGCGCGTGAATAAGTGTGACTGCGTTAGTTCAACGTCTACGATGTGCAAAAACAAACCAACTTTTTTTACAGGAACTTCCCTTCCGCTCCATCTTGTCTAAAATATGAAGATCTCATAAGGATTGCACTCCGAGTCTGACAGTGCGAGATGTGCGATCTGAACGACCGGTTAAGACGGCCGGGTGTTTACAAGGTCACCCGGTCACAAGGTAACGTCAACTGTTGATGTGACCCATTATCGAAATTTGAAGTACGTTTAACATGCACTGAACGGCCTACAGAATAGAAGTTCACAGCTGGCTTCGTCGATTGCGGCCAGTGACGTTAATAAAACATGTTTTTAGATCTGCAATATCTAAAGGAAAGTCCGCAGTTGGCTATTATTGGTCGACTGCGGCCAGTGATGTTAATAGAACATTTTAAAATTGGCGATCAACAACATCATGAAAAAAGTCAGGCCAGTACATAGGTATGTCACAATGAAATTATTTTTTTGGGGGGTGAAGGATTCAAATACACCATTAAAAAGCAATAAAAAGTAGAAACATTGTAGAAAAAACCATTTAAAAATCGGTTAATATTTAACAAAATGACGGTTTTTTGAAGGATTACAATATTTGTGAAGAAAAGTGTTCCCAAATTTCTCTGTTTTGTATTACAAATGGCCAGAACTCAGTTGTTTTTTGCTCAATTATCTCACAACTTGGCAGGTGGGCGCCTTTTATCATGCAGATGATCTAACCAAGTGTTGACAGACGGAAAAATACTAGGCCTAAGAACAAACAACAAAACAAACCACAACATACACGATGTAGCAGACAGCAAAGATCTAATCCGTCAATCAAAATACTGCGATTTGGTCACGTGACAAGAACCTCTGTGTACCTGCATGCTTTGTATTACAAATGGCCAGAACTCCGTTGTTTTTTGCTCAATTATCTCTCAACTCGACAGGTGGGCTTCTTATATCATGCAGATGATCTAACCAAGTATTGACAGACGGAAAAATACTGGGCCTGGAAACAAACAACAAAACAAACCACTACATACACGATGTAGCAGACAGCAAAGACCTAATCCGTCAATCAAAATACTGCGATTTGGTCACGTGACAAGAATCTCTGCGTACCTGTTGATCACCAAATCAGTTTTCTCACACACAAAAAAGGATTAGAGCCACTGTAAATGCCCAGAAACTATCACAAAGATGTCCATTTAACCACATCCACGTGTTTATTTTTTGAAAACAACAGTCAAAATGCTCATAAATTCAGTCTTGTCATCACCCGAAAATCGCTCAAAATGAGAAATGGCCGTCACACGATCGTTCGCATAAAGTAAATTTCTACTGATCTAAACAACTCAGGCCGATGAAACTTGGCAAAAATTATCTTGAAATGGTAATCTATCGATATAAATTACTTTGGACGTCCTTTGTAACTGTTGTAAGAAATGTTATCATACCTTTTGAAGAGCTGATTTTGCCGTTATTCTTTTTCTTTTCCCGTCCGGAAGAGCACGCTACGAATAATTTATATCGCTTCATCTTATCGTATACTTTGTTGTCACCAAATTTGGTTGACAACCAAGCTATAGATAACTCACTAGAAGCCTTATTAGTTGACACGGTTTTGCAAGCCCGCTCAAAACAGGAACACATTTTCCCCGCTTCTGCGCAGACGTCAAAATGGCTTCACTGACATACCTACAGTACATATTCCATCCTCGGAGCACTGGTCCGAGTCGTGGCGAACTCCGTGACTTTCCGCAAATAACAGCCTTCCACCTCTCAAGTCCATAGCTGCCATTGCTGCAGCCAATAATAGGGCAATGAAATGTTATTGCGACGGATCCAAAAGGACGATCACACCAAAATAAAGCTTTTAACTTGCAGTGCTCACGTGCGTATTCACGCTTGTGCCCATTAGGGTTTGGGATCGTTTACACATAGCTTAGCAACAGCCAATGACAATCAAGAACTACGATCACATGATACTGCTACATAACGGCATGTCATGCTGGAACTATCAAGTGGTCTATTACTGCTACACAATGCGTGGACAGGTCACAGCAGACATTGACGCAGAGAGAGAGAGAGAGAGAGAGAGAGAGAGAGAGAGAGAGAGAGACAGACAGACAGAGAGAGACAGAGAGAGAGAGAGAGAGAGAGAGAGAGAGAGAGAGAGAGAGAGAGAGAGAGAGAGAGAGAGACAGAGACAGAGAGAGAGAGAGAGAGAGAGAGAGAGAGAGAGAGAGAGAGAGAGAGAGAGAGAGAGAGAGAGAGAGAGAGAGAGAGAGCCAGTCAGCAACTGCTCAGCCAGTCAGCAACTGCACAGCCAGTCAGCAACTGCACAGCCAGTCAGCAACTGCACAGTCAGTCGGCAACTGCACAGCCAGTCAGCAACTGCACAGCCAGTCAGCAACGGCACAGCCAGTCAGCAACTGCACAGCCAGTCAGCAACTGCACAGCCAGTCAGCAACGGCACAGCCAGTCAGCAACTGCACAGCCAGTCAGCAACGGCACAGCCAGTCAGCAACTGCACAGTCAGTCGGCAACTGCACAGCCACGCCCTCCCCTCGAGCACATCAACGTTTGACACATACACACCGTGAGACAGACGCGTGTCTTTCTGTACCATCCGTGTCCATGATGCACGTTTCCGCGTGTACGAACAGTTGTATATATATACACTATATATATATATATATATATATATATATATATATATATATATATATATATATATATAAATAAAAACACTTCGTCTCCCGTACAAGATATCTCCAGTGTTTCATGGGTTAGAAAATGCTTTAACTTTGTGGAGTTTCACTGCTACACACGTGCAAGTCAGCCAACGGCAACGCGCCAAGATCTTGCGTCATCATTATCACGTGGAACTGGAGGACAGCGCCATGGGTACTGCCGCGGGTACTGCCGACTGATGCAGTACCCGTATGTGGTGATGGATGGGGTCTGTTGAATCGTCTCATCGAGGTATGTATCACCGTCTGTGAACACCCCTAAATCTGTATCCGTGAGACAAGACTGTTTCTGTATCAGTGAGACAAGATTGTTTCTGTATCAGTGAGACAAGACTGTTTCTGTAGCAGTGAGACAAGACTGTTTCTATATCAGTGAGACAGACTGTTTCTGTATCAGTGAGACAAAACTGTTTCTGCATCAGTGAGACAAACATTTCTGCATCAGTGAGACACAGCTGTTTCTGTATCAGTGAGACAAAACTGTTTCTGTATCACCGAGATAAAAATGTTTCTGCATCACTGAGAAAAAACGCGGTTTCTGTACCATTGAGTTAAAACTCTTTCTGTATCAGTGAGACAAAACTGTTTCTGAATCATTGAGATAAAACTCTTTTTGTATCAGGGAGACAAACTGTTTCTGTATCAAGGAGACAAAACTGTTTGTGTATCAGGGTGCACATTTACACTGCGACATTTCAACCCTTCAAGAGTGCTCTATCCGCACACTTTTCCTTCTGGTCATCGTATTACTCTTACCATCACTCCAGCACCATCTCAACTCCCATGGGAGCTTACAACCAGGCTGATCCTTTTATTCCTCCAGCACCATCTCAACTCCCATGGGAGCTTACAACTAAGCTGCAGATGAACGCGCTAAAGTTATCTTTCACAATCTTCCACCTCAGCCCTCAAAGGTACCCGTATTACTCCTAGGTGGGGAGACACATTGTGAGTGAAGCACCTTCTGTAAGAATGCAACTCCGGGATCCACGTAGATTGGAACGCAGCACCCAGCAGCAGCAAGCGACAGCAGGTCACGCGCTCTCGCCACTCGGCCGCAGAGGACAACGTGAACAAAGGAACCAACGAATGCAATCACTAGTCCTACTGCCGTTTGAATGAAGGTGGTCACGACTTTCCTTCACCAAACAGGAACAGCTTCAATCCACGGCCCATACGCTCCTGCCAAATGCCAACACCTAAAGAAACATTTCCTTCACTTAGCCACAGTTCTGTCTGCTTTTCTTGTTCAAGCTTTCGGAGATCTATTCTGGTCTTCCAATGAAATGAGCGCCATGATTTTCCGAGAAGGCGTCGAAAAGACAACGCACACATCGACAGCCTCAAAGCCCGACACTTCATACATCTGCACAGTGCAAGACAACGCACACATCGACAGCTTCAAAGCCCGACACTTCATACACCTGCACAGTGCAAGACAACGCACACATCGACAGCTTCAAAGCCCGACACTTCATACATCTGCACAGTGCAAGACAACGCACACATCGACAGCCTCAAAGCCCGACACTTCATACACCTGCACAGTGCAAGACAACGCACACATCGACAGCCTCAAAGCCCGACACTTCATACACCTGCACAGTGCAAGACAACGCACACATCGACAGCCTCAAAGCCCGACACTTCATACATCTGCACAGTGCAAGACAACGCACACATCGACAGCCTCAAAGCCCGACACTTCATACACCTGCACAGGGCAAGACAACGCTCAGTGCCTGACAAGAACAGTTTCTACTTTAGTCCTTTCATTGGGGGGGGGGGGGGGGGGGGGGGGAGGGCCCGGACATTTCTAGTTCTCCACCCCCCTGCGGGATGGGGGTGAGAACAGACCCACGTCGTCTCCCCACGCGATTTGCAAAAGGCGAATACCTTGAGAAATGAAGACTTGCTCTAAATCTACGCAGTTCTAGTGGTTTTGTCATCTTGCGTTGTCTACAGAGGATGACAGGCCGTAAAACTCCATTCATCATCATCATCATCATCATCATCATCATCATCATCACCACCACCACCACCACCACCATCACCACCACCACCACCACCACCACCACCACCACCACCACCACCACCACCTCCACAGCAACCGCCGCCGCCACCACCGCCGATGCCGCCACCAGCGCCGCCGCCGCCGCCACCAGCGCCGCCGAGTTTTCAAGGTCCAGAAAGTTTCTCTTTTAGCTTGTGATGATGGAACATCATGGTCCCACACGATAGAGTTGAAATGCCCGTGTTGAGGTGTTGTCAGCAGTGCGGTGCTATGTTGGGCCAGTCCAGCCCTGCCTTGAGGAGGGCAGGAGTCTGGCCCAGGCGCTGTCCAAGGGGTTCAGGTGTGCTGGTGTGAGTTCAGGTGTGCTGGTGTGAGTTCAGGTGTGCTGGTGTGAGTTCAGGTGTGCTGATGTGGGTTCAGGTGTGCTGTGGGAGTTCATGTGTGCTGGTGTGAGTTCAGGTGTGCTGGTGTGAGTTCAGGTGTGCTGGTGTGAGTTCAGGTGTGCTGGTGTGAGTTCAGGTGTGCTGGTGAGTTCAGGTGTGCTGGTGTGAGTTCAGGTGTGCTGGGAGTTCAGGTGTGCTGGGAGTTCAGGTGTGCTGGGAGTTCAGGTGTGCTGGGAGTTCAGGTGTGTTGGGAGTTCAGGTGTGCTACGTCCTAGTGCTCTGATGACAGCTGGTATGCCCCTGCTTTTACACTCTCCCGTTTTCTGTCTTTCCAGTTGCAGCTTGTAGGGTAGTGCCTTGCCCTCTTGCCTCCCTTGGCTGGGCCTTCTCCCTTGGTTGGGCCTTCTCCCTTGGCTGGGCCTTCTCCCTGGGCTGGGCCTTCTCCCATGGCTGGGCCTTCTCCCTGGGCTGGGCCTTCTCCCTGGGCAGGGCCTTCTCCCATGGCTGGGCCTTCTCCCATGGCTGGGTCTTCTCCCTTGGCTGGGCCTTCTCCCTTGGCTGGGCCTTCTCCCTTGGCTGGGCCTTCTCCCATGGCTGGGCCTTCTCCCTGGGCTGGGCCTTCTCCCAAGGCTGGGCCTTCTCCCTGGGCTGGGCCTTCTCCCTGGGCTGGGCCTTCTCCCTTGGCTGGGCCTTCTCCCTTGGCTGGGCCTTCTCCCTTGGCTGGGCCTTCTCCCTTGGCTGGGCCTTCTCCCTTGGCTGGGCCTCCTCCCAAGGCTGGGCCTTCTCCCTTGGCTGGGCCTCCTCCCAAGGCTGGGCCTTCTCCCTGGGCTGGGCCTTCTTCCTTAGCTGGGCCTTCTCCCTTGGCTGGGCCTTCTCCCATGGCTGGGCCTTCTCCCTGGGCTGGGCCTTCTCCCTGGGCAGGGCCTTCTTCCTTAGCTGGGCCTTCTCCCTGGGCTGGGCCTTCTCCCTTGGCTGGGCCTTCTCCCTGGGCTGGGCCTTCTCCCTTGGCTGGGCCTTCTCCCTTGGCTGGGCCTTCTCCCATGGCTGGGCCTTCTCCCTGGGCTGGGCCTTCTCCCTGGCAGGGCCTTCTCCTGCTGGGCCTTCTCCTGGGCTGGGCCTTCTCCTGGCTGGGCCTTCTCCCTGGGCTGGGCCTTCTCCCTTGGCTGGGCCTTCTCCTGGGCAGGCCTTCTCCCTTGGCTGGGCCGTCTCCCTGGCTGGGCCTTCTCCCTGGGCTGGGCCTTCTCCCTTGGCTGGGCCTTCTCCCTGGCTGGGCCTTCTCCCTGGGCTGGGCCTTCTCCCTTGGCTGGGCCTTCTCCCTGGGCTGGGCCTTCTCCCTGGGCTGGGCCTTCTCCCTGGGCTGGGCCTTCTCCCTTGGCTGGGCCTTCTCCCTGGGCAGGGCCTTCTCCCATGGCTGGGCCTTCTCCCTTGGCTGGGCCTCCTCCCAAGGCTGGGCCTTCTCCCTGGGCTGGGCCTTCTTCCTTAGCTGGGCCTTCTCCCTTGGCTGGGCCTTCTCCCATGGCTGGGCCTTCTCCCTTGGCTGGGCCTTCTCCCTGGGCTGGGCCTTCTCCCATGGCTGGGCCTTCTCCCTTGGCTGGGCCTTCTCCCTGGGCTGGGCCTTCTCCCTGGGCTGGGCCTTCTCCCTGGGCTGGGCCTCCTCCCATGGCTGGGCCTTCTCCCTGGGCTGGGCCTTCTCCCTTAGCTGGGCCTTCTCCCTTGGCTGGGCCTTCTCCCATGGCTGGGCCTTCTCCCAGGGCTGGGCCTTCTCCCTGGGCTGGGCCTTCTCCCTGGGCTGGGCCTTCTCCCTGATCTGGGCGTTCTCCCTTCGCTGGGCGTTCTCGTCACTGCGGACTGCTCCCTCAAAGACGCCTGCCTTTTTGTTTCTTTTGTCGAAAGCAATTATTCTCATTGTTTGTAGTTTTATTGAAAGCTAGTATCATCATTATTGTAATTGTGTTCTGGAAAGCTATCATTATCATCGTCATTGTTGTTTTTAATTATAACGAACTATCATCATCATCATCATCATCATCATCATCATCAATCATCATCATCATCGTCATCATCATCATCATCATCATCAACCATCATCGATCATTATCATCATCATCAATCATCATCATCGCTTTATATGTTATTTTATCGAGAGCTATCATCATTGTTGTCTTTAATCGTAGCCTATCATCATCATCGTCATCGTCGTTGTTTCGCACAGCGTCTTCTCTCTCGTTGTCTGGGGAGCACCGACAGAAGACAACCAGCCTGGTACCTGCAGTGCGTTGCTCGTTGTGGTCGTCATCGTTGCCGTGCATCGTGCCCAGGCTGCTCAGCTCCGCGGCGGCCTGGAGGCGTCACACCAGCACACAGAGGCGCCCCCTAGCGTGGTGCGACTCAGCTTGTCAAATTAGAGCCTGACCGTCCCCTCATTACCTGTGACGTGATCAAAGCAATCTTCATAGGCCTGTCCTAAATGGGCTTCCCTGCAGACAAGGCTGCCTGCCCGAGCTTCCTGAACGAAGGGCATTTGTCTTGGCGCCGTTTGCAGTTCCACTTTGTTCTCATTTGTATTTCCATGCGACACACGTCCAACCACACAGTTTTACTTTGTATTTCCATGCAACACACATGCATCCACTTTGTTCTCATTTGTATTTCCATGCTACACTCGTCCACCCACGCAGTTCTCATTTGTATTTCCATGCGGCACATGTCCATCCACGCAGTTCTCATTTGTATTTCCATGCTACACTCGTCCAACCACGCAGTTCTAATTTGTATTTCCATGCAACACACATGCATCCACTTTGTTCTCATTTGTATTTCCATGCGGCACTCGTCCAACCACACAGTTCTCATTTGTATTTCCATGCTACACTCGTCCACCCACGCAGTTCTCATTTGTATTTCCATGCGGCACATGTCCATCCACGCAGTTCTCATTTGTATTTCCATGCGGCACATGTCCATCCACGCAGTTCTCATTTGTATTTCCATGCGGCACACGTCCACCCACGCAGTTCTACTTTGTATTTCCATGCGGCACACGTCCACCCACGCAGTTCTAATTTGTATTTCCATGCAACACACGTCCACCCACGCAGTTCTCATTTGTATTTCCATGCAACACACGTCCACGCACGCAGTTCTCATTTGTATTTCCATGCAACACACGTCCACCCACGCAGTTCTCATTTGTATTTCCATGCAACACACATGCATCCACTTTGTTCTCATTTGTATTTCCATGCAACACACGTCCACGCACGCAGTTCTCATTTGTATTTCCATGCGGCACATGTCCATCCACGCAGTTCTCATTTGTATTTCCATGCTACACACGTCCACCCACGCAGTTCTACTTTGTATTTCCATGCAACACACGTCCACGCACGTTGTTCTAATTTGTATTTTCATGCGACACACACGCATCCACGTAGTTCCATGCAACACATGTCCATGCACGTCGTTCTACTTTGTATTTCCATGCGACACACGTGCATCCACGTAGTTCGATGCAACACGTCCAACCACGCAGTTCTAATTTGTATTTCCATGCAACATACGTCCATCCACGTAGTTCCATGCAACACATGTCCATCCACGTAGTTCTAATGTGTATTTTCATGCAACACACGTGCATCCACGTGCCTGAATGACAGCAAAACTGAATCCCTCTGTGTGGGTTCTCAGAAGTCACTGTCTCTTGTTTCTGATCACTTTTTGGAGGTGGGTGGGACTGAAATTCCATTTCAAAAGTCTGTTAGGGATCTGGGTGTTTTGATTGACTCAACACTCTCAATGCATGAACAAATCAGTCAGATCTGCCGCTCCTGCAACTTCCAACTGAGAAAGATCTCCTCTGTCCGTAGCTTTCTCACACAAGAGGCTGTCATTCAGCTTGTCACTTCCCTCATTCTAAGCCGTCTCGACTACTGCAACTCCCTGCTTGCAGGACTACCATCCAAACAAATCTCTCGCCTTCAGCGGGTTCAAAACAACGCTGCCCGTCTCATCTTCAGAAAATCCAAGAGAACACATGTTACCCCTCTTTTTATGAAACTCCACTGGCTTCCTGTTGATTACAGGATCCAGTACAAACTCGCCACTTTCGCCTTCCGTTGCTTTGACGGAACTCTGCCGCCCTATCACTCATCTCTTCTTCAGATCTACCAACCCTCTCGCTCTCTCCGCTCAGGCTCTGAAAAACTTCTCTGCAAACCTAAAACCACCACCAAATCCTTTGGCCAGAGATCCTTTCACTTTCAAGCCCCTTCTGTCTGGAATGCTCTGCCGTCATCTCTTCGTGGCATCACTTCTCTTCCTTCCTTCAAATCTAACCTCAAGACCCATTTTTTCCGTAAAGCTTTTTCTGTTTAGTGCCCCTAGGGCCTGACTGCTTCCTGAGAACCGTTAGCATTGTACATATCTGTATAAACTGTTTGTTTTGTTTTGTTTTGTTGTTGTTTTTTTCGTCTGTATGAATGTTGACTGAATGTCTGGTTTGTGTTGCTGTGTTGTTTTATATCATCTGCTTTTCATCTTTGTTTCTCTTACCTTGATGTATATTACTTTCATTTACATTCCTATTGTGTGTTTTTTTTTTCTTTCTATTTTCTTTTCTTTCTTTCTTCTAGGCGCTTTGAGTCTCACTGTGTGGGAGTATTGCGCGTTATAAGAGTGATTTATTATTATTATTATTATTATTATTATTATTATTATTATTATTATTATTATTATCCACGTAGTTCCATGCAACACGTCCAACCACGCAGCTTTAATGTGTATTTCCATGCAACACACGTGCATCCACGTAGTTCCATGCAACACATGTCCATTCACGTAGTTCTAGTTTGTATTTCCATGCGACACTCGTCCAACCATGCAATTCCCATATGACGTTCCATGCTACACTCGTCCACCCACGTAGTTCTAATTTGTATTTCCATGCTACACACGTCCATTCACGTAGTTCTACTTTGTATTTCCATGCGACACTCGTCCTACCACACCATTCCCATATGCACTTTTATTCCACAAGAGTGTACCCTCATAAAATAAAACAATTGAATTGAATTGAATTGAATTGAATTGAATTGAATTGAATTGAATTGAATTGTGACGTTCCATGCAACACACGTCCAACCATCCAGTTCCCACATTGACTTTTATTGTACAAGTGTATAACCTCATTAAATAAAAGAATTGAATTGAATTGAATTGAATTGAAATGAAATGAAATGAAATGAAATGAAACGAAATGAATTGAATTGAATTGAATTGAATTGAAATGAAATGAATTACATTGAAATGTGACGTTCCATGCAACACACGTCCAACCATCTTGTTCCCATATGGACTTGTACTGTACAATTGTACAATCTCATTAAATAAAACAATTAATTGAATTGAAATGTGACGTTCCATGCTACACACGTGACCAGGTCAGGCAAAGGGGCGCAAAGCCGCCGGAGCCAAACTCCCAACAACGCATGTTAAGTGTCCAACGCTATTTTCGTCGAAATGGAGTTTTTGCTAGTTTTTGTTTCTGGGACCATTTTTCTTCCACCTTCAATGTGGTTCATTTCTAAGTTTTGGAGAGGCATCACCTTACCTTGTGGTTTGAAAAGCACCGACTCTGCGTGGGATTTAAAGAAATGTGCATCTCCAACGTAATGTTGAACTCTTATGTCTTATCGAGGCTTGCTCTGTCCACTCACACCTCATCCTGGTGTAAAATACATTTGTACAACGCATTCGCTCAGAACTTTATTCTGTCAACTTTAAATCAACACGACTGATTTGCGGGTAATTGACTACAATCCATTATAACCGGATTTTGATTTGTCTGTTTTTTATTATTCGTGTACCAGTTTAAAGCTCTAGTTATATGGCTTTTCGTG
Organism: Theodoxus fluviatilis; assembly: GCA_034096865.1. Taxonomy (NCBI): domain Eukaryota; kingdom Metazoa; phylum Mollusca; class Gastropoda; order Cycloneritida; family Neritidae; genus Theodoxus; species Theodoxus fluviatilis. The sequence goes on from JAWQFJ010003100.1 coordinate 50,720, forward strand.
ATCATTGAACCTTTTTAAAAACTTCAAATCCGATTTACTGTAATTTTTGCTGGATCAAGTCACGCACTTTTAATTAACCATTAATGTCAACTTTCTCGTTCCATACAACACATTTTCCACTATTTCGTTCTATGCAACACATTTTCAACTTTGCAGTTCCATTTGTTGTTCAATGCACGCGCGCGCATACACACACACCTACACACAAGCACGCAAACACATGTACACACACATACACAGACACGTATAGACACAGACAGAGACACACACACACACACACACACACACACACACAGTCTACTGAGAGCTTGTTGCCTACTGTCAGTAGTCTACTGAGAGCTTGTTGCCTACTGTCAGTAGTCAACTGAGAGCTTGTTGCCTACTGTCAGTCAGTAGTCTAATGAGAGCTTATTGCCTACTGTCATTCAGTAGTCGAATGAGAGCTTATTGCCTACTGTCAGTAGTCTACTGAGAGCTTGTTTCCTACTGACAGTCAGTAGTCTACTGAGTGCTTGCTGTTTACTGACATTAGTCTACTGAGAGCTTGTTGCCTACTGACATTAGTCTACTGAGAGCTTGTTGCCTACTGACATCAGTCTACTGAGAGCTTGTTGCCTACTGACATTAGTCTACTGAGAGCTTGTTGCCTACTGACATTAGTCTACTGAGAGCTTGTTGCCTACTGACATTAGTCTATTGAGAGCTTGTTGCCTACTGTCAGTAGTCTAGTGAGAGCTTGTTTCCTACTGTCAGTAGTCTACTGAGTGCTTGTTGCCTACTGAGAGCTTGTTGCCTACTGAGAGCTTGTTGCCTACTGAGAGCTTGTTGCCTACTGAGAGCTTGTTGCCTACTGAGAGCTTGTTGCCTACTCAGAGTTTGTTGCCTACTGAGTGCTTGTTGCCTACTGAGAGCTTGTTGCCTACTGAGTGCTTGTTGCCTACTGAGAGCTTGTTACCTACTGAGTGCTTGTTGCCTACTCAGTTTGTTGCCTACTGAGAGCTTATTGCCTACTGAGAGTTTGTTGCCTACTGAGTGCTTGTTGCCTAATGAGAGCTAGTTGCCTACTCAGAGTTCGTTGCCTACTGAGAGCTTGTTGCCTACTGAGTGTTTGTTGCCTACTGAGAGCTTGTTGCCTACTAAGAGTTTGTTGCCTACTGAGAGCTTGTTGCCTACTGAGAGCTTGTTGCCTACTGAGTGCTTATTGCCTGCTGAGAGCTTGTTGCCTACTGAGAGCTTGTTGCCTACTCAGAGTTTGTTGCCTACTGAGTGCTTGTTGCCTACTGAGTGCTTGTTGCTTACTGAGAGTTTGTTGCCTATTGAGTGCTTGTTGCCTACAGTCAGTAGTCTACTGAGAGCTTGTTGCCTACTGAGTGCTTGTTGCCTACTGAGTATTTGTTGCCTACTCAGAGTTAGTTGCCTACTGAGTGCTTGTTGCCCACTCAGAGTTTGTTGCCTACTGAGTGCTTGTTGCTTACAGTCAGTAGTCTACTGAGAGCTTGTTGCCTACTGAGAGCTTGTTGCCTACTCAGAGTTTGTTGCCTACTGAGTGCTTGTTGCCTACTGACAGCTTGTTGCCTACTGAGAGCTTGTTGCCTACTGAGTGCTTGTTGCATACTGAGTGCTTGTTGCCTACTGAGTGCTTGTTGCCTACTCAGAGTTTGTTGCCTATTGAGTGCTTGTTGCCTACTGAGAGCTTGTTGCCTACTGAGTGGTTGTTGCCTACTGAGAGCTTGTTGCCTACTGAGTGCTTGTTGCCTACTGAGAGCTTGTTGCCTACTGAGAGCTTGTTGCCTACTGAGTGCTTGTTGCCTACTGAGAGCTTGTTGCCTACTGAGAGTTTGTTGCCTACTGAGTGCTTGTTGCCTACTGAGAGCTTGTTGCCTACTGAGAGCTTGTTGCCTACTGAGAGTTTGTTGCCTACTGAGAGCTAGTTACCTACTCAGAGTTTGTTGCCTACTGAGAGCTTGTTGCCTACTGTCAGTAGTCTATTGATAGCTTGTTGCCTACTGAGAGCTTGTTGCCTACTGAGAGCTTGTTGCCTACTGAGAGCTTGTTGCCTACTGAGTGCTTGTTGCTTACTGAGAGCTTGTTGCCTACTGAGAGCTTGTTGCCTACTGAGAGTTTGTTGCCTACTGAGAGCTTGTTGCCTACTGAGTGCTTGTTGCCTACTGAGAGCTTGTTGCCTACTCAGTGCTTGTTGCCTACTGTCAGTTGCCTACTGAGAGCTTGTTGCCTACTGAGAGCTTGTTGCCTACTGAGTGCTTGTTGCCTACTGAGAGCTTGTTGCCTACTGAGAGCTTGTTGCCTACTGAGAGTTTGTTGCTTACTGAGTGTTTGTTGCCTACTGAGAGTTTGTTGCCTACTGAGTGCTTGTTGCTTACTGAGAGCTTGTTGCCTACTGTCAGTAGTCTACTGAGAGCTTGTTGCTTACTGAGAGCTTGTTGCCTACTGAGTGCTTGTTGCTTACTGAGAGCTTGTTGCCTACTGAGAGCTTGTTGCCTACTGAGAGTTTGTTGCCTACTGAGAGCTTGTTGCCTACTGAGTGCTTGTTGCCTACTGAGAGCTTGTTGCCTACTGAGAGCTAGTTGCCTACTGAGAGCTAGTTGCCATGCCAATGCTGATGGCCTTGATTACAGAACACCCTGTGTACAGCCACAGCTTTCTTTTATTGCAGCTATAGTACGCTCCATGTGACGGAAACAAGCCTGGCCAGCAAGTGCACCGTTTCTGTTGGAGCATTAGTAAGCTCGCGTCTTGCACTGGAACGTCGTCCTGGTAGGTCTTCTGCAGACTAACTTGCTCCATCGATCGCGTGGATTTAAACCTTGCTGATTTCAAATTATCAACCCCAACTAGCGCAGGCACACGCAAACTAACCAGTCTATTAACAAAAGTTAGAGACACACGCATTAACACACAGAAACACACATAGAGAAACAAACACACACACGCGCGTACACACACACACGCACGCACGCACGCACGCACACACACGCGCGCGCGCACACACACACACACACAAACACGAAACCCAACCCAAACACCACATTACCGCATACACGTAGAGTTTTACCAACGGAAAGATACACACTACTACATGTCGTTCCGCTGTTGATATGATGACGGAAACAGCACCACCTGAGGGGAGGGGCGGTTTGTGGGTGAGGGGATTTGAGGAGGGGGTAGGGCGAATGAGTCGTTGAAGGGAAGAGGTGTCACTTACCAGCACCCTGGGGATAGCCATGGGATGAGGAAAAGCCATGCTGGTAAGCAGACAGGCAGGGAGGGAGACAAGCAGGCAGGCAGGCAGGCAGCTAGTGCGAGCGAAAGGCGGGCCACACTGACGGCAGAGTGAGATCTCAGACTGCCGACTTCCCCCTCTCCCTTGCTTCTCTCTGCCCTGTTGCCTCGCCGCCTGCCAGCCCCTACGTCAGCAGGCCGATCGCTCGATACAGCCTGGTCCTCCCTGTCTGTCCGTGTGCCTGTGTACTGCCTGTGTACGGGCAGCCACGGCCACAGAATGTAGCATGAGGTGGAGATGGAGGGTGGGTGGGGATGGAGGGTGGGTGGGGATGCTGAGAGATACTTAGAGGTGCTATACGCCTAAGATTCGACTAACACAAAGGCCAGAAACCAAGGTCATTGAGCAAAGGAGCGGGTGGGGTTGGAGTGTGGGGGGTTGGGGGAGTTTTAGCCGGCTCGCTTTGCCTTCATTACTGGGGCACGGTGGCCTAGATAGTGACACGCCATGGGTAGCAGTTTTTGGCAGCCTTCCATGGCTCAATATGACCTGGCCTTGGGAATGAGTTGCGCTCTCTCTCTCTCTCTCTCTCTCTCTCTCTCTCTCTCTCTCTCTCTCTCTCTCTCTCTCTCTCTCTCATATTTTGCCTCAAGGGCTGAATGTAAGAAAGGCACTACTGCCTAATTCATTACCCTTGTAAAATAAAGTTTGTTCGTTCGTTCATTCTCTCTCTCTCGATACCGCAAGGCTCTGGTAAATGGCAGAATACTGAGCTTAATAAAGTGATACAAATGATGCGAGAATATGTGCGCTGGCGACCAGAAAGATTGCCCCTGAGCAAGAGCAGGGCAGGGATACTGGGGTTGGTACTATACTCATCACTGATGTTGGTGTGCGTTCTAAAAACACCTACAACTGTGGCCAACCTACATGACCTTTCAAGTCAACTTCAAGTCAAGTCAACACGGAGACGTGGAAAGTAACCCGGGATCAAGACCAGGAGACGACCAGGTGTCTCATTCTGGAAATATGAATCCAAACTGGCCAGCAATGACACACATGAGAGATAAACCGTGCTGGGGACACACACACTTAATACAGTTGACCACTGATATTTTTAATAGAATCAAGAACCTTGAAAGCGAACTGCAAGGAAGAAATGAAGCCCTTTAATAGAGAATAATCAGTATCCCCGCCGCTACTATGAACAGACAGGTGGCCGAGGACGGAACTATGTTGGCATGATCTACAGCGAAATGTGCAGATGTCCACAGGGGATGGAAACAAGTGCAACAATTGAAAACAACTGGGAGGAAATAATGTTCGGATGTTTGGCGTACCAGAAGCACAAAATGAATCATACTGGGTGCCTGTTTCGGATAGTAGGCCTCGTGCAGGAAGCACTACCCGAAGTACCATGGACAAAGAAAGATATAGTATATATTAGAAGACTAGAGAACAACAAGAGCAAAGAGTTGAAAGAACCTCGTCCAGTTTTAGTCACCTTTTAACGATGACTGACAAGCTGATGTTACTCCAAAAGGGACGTGACTACCTAGGGCGAAAAGGGGTCAGAATATCGGGAAAACTAACCCACAGGAGGGAAGAAACATTCAAAACAATTACCAGCTTTCGAGCCGAGACGAAAACGAAGAGAAGATCACTGATCACCAGACCAGACAAGCAAGGAAGTTGGGGGGAGAATACCAGCAAGATATACAAAGCTTTGTAGAGCACACGTACAGACGATCCAAAAATGCAAATCAACGTAGACACAAACGCAGACACGATAAAAGAAACAGAGCAAATGTGCACAGTACCCTCATTACAATCACTATGAACGAAAAAATTGGGGATAACGAAAGTAGCAACACAAATGAAAAGGGAAAAGAAACTTATCAACAGCGATGGTGGGTAAGAGGACAGGAAGATCCCCAGAAGCAGAGATTACATTCAAACAAAACCCACCTAACCTGATGGGGAGACATTACAGACGAACCAGAAAATTAGTCAGGACGACGTCGTTACACACAACTTCGATTGTAAAACCACGCGCAACCTCAGAGACTTCGACTACCCATATGCAAGATGACATTGACCAATAGCTAGCGTTCCATAACATTCTTTCATTCATTCCATGCCATGCAAGTGAACAAGACCGTACAGAGGAGAAAGTGTGAATTGAACTTTAAAGATGACGTTTAATAATACAGATGAAATGATAATTCTTAAGGTAACTAATTTAAGGTATCAAAATGTAAGGTTTAGCCAGCCAGCCTTTGTGATACAACTTATCTGATTGCGTCAGCCTCTGCTGACTGCCGTTGAATGAAGTGTCTTTCTGACAGGGGTGAAGAAACGATGGGCCATTAACGTCGGGTTATTTATAGCCTGGTCAGGGCTCGTTGAAGCGTGAGGCTGGTGGAAGGGAGGGTTCCATCTTTCGTCTCCCCTCCTAGGTGAAACGTGGAGTAGGTCGGGCTTGGCGTGGTCAGTTGCATCATCATGGCGATTGGCGTGGGGGCGGGCGTTGAGGCTTAAACCGTGGTCAGGCGTGGGTCGGGGCTAATCAGGCATGACTGCCTGATGCTCTCTCGGCTGGGCGGCGGATTCGCATTCCGTCCCCATCTGGTGGTCCTCCAGCGCTTTCCGTCGCACGGTCAGGTGCGGCGGGCAGGTGTGGCGCGAGGTGTTGGCAGGAAGAGAGAGAGGGAGAGGGTCGGAGAGTGTTTTATAGATGCACTCAGTGTCCGGTGCTGACCAATCGCGCTCCAGACGCCATCTTGCCCTCATCACGAGACCCCGGTCACGAGATCTTGTTTACAAGCCGGATTCTTTTGTCTCCTCTGGTCACGAGATGTGGATGACGCGACCTGCATCAGAGGCCGGCGTCACGAGATTGGGCTCCTTTGTCTACACACACTGACCAGTCCTATTTTTGGCACAGGCACGACGCAGTAGAAACGTTCAAATCTCCTTTGTCCTTTTCAAAATCCCACCCTGACACAATTTCCTAACTGCTGGCTGGGTTATCTAAAAGCTAGGTTTGAGAACTGGCTGGCTCATATACTTATTCATATAACTAACTTACAACAAAATCTCTCCATTCATCACACCTCCACACCTAAAAGTCGTGAATTACAGGGGATTTGGAATTCACGATGAGTGGGCAAATATATCTATTGAATCAACTTAAGCAAAAACATCTCTATTCATGACATCCCTACACCTAATGTCGTGAATTACAGGGGATTTGGAATTCACGATGGGGGTAATTGACTATTCAACACATCATTAGTCTACTTCATATAAGGTTGTAACCTTCTCTGACAGTTACATATTTTCTAATCACTATCCATTGTGAATACATCAATACAGTGGCATGCAAAGACAGAAAGGGGAAAACACAGGAGGATGGACACATGTTTGCTTCTACCTGTGAAAGGTTACATATGTCTCTGGTCGTTGTCGTCAGCTAGTGAACTATAGGTCTAGTCAGACAGACACATCCATTTTCTCATCCCCATTCGACCATTCCTCCAAGTTCAGACTTCTCTTCCTTTCTTCCGTTTCTTCCATTCACGCCCTCTTCTCCCTCTCTGCTTTGCCTCGTCGGGACAGTCATTAACACGCACTGTCCACCCGCCACCTGGGGTCTCCCTGGGCTCGGCACTTTCCATCCCTGTCTCTACACGAGATTCAGTCCTCACCTCCCTCTTGCAGTCCTCCATGGCCACATGGGGCTGTAGTACACTCATCATTCCTTCAACTGTCCTCTCCTCCTCTTCTTTCACACACACGTCTCTTCGTTCCACTGTCACCCCTGGGAAAGGCACACATTTCTCACCTCCTAAGCTAGCCTCGGGCACTCTTCTCAATTGGACATCTCGCCGTGGATAGCGTTTGCTCGATACACTTCTCTGGTATCTCTCACTCTCCATCCCAACGTGGTCACTCTCGCTGCTCTCTTCTGCTCTGTCACCCTTCATGACATTCACACCACTATCGGCAGGAACCGATAAACACAGACACGCTTTCACGCTTGCCTTGTTTTCTCTCTCCACCTGCACTATTGCTTCTTCTCTGTCTCCTCTCTCCACTTGCACTACTTCCTGGGGGATGACTTGCTCAAACAGGGGTTTGAGTTCTCTATCTCCCGTCTGTTCCTCTAACAGGTTGTCTTCCTTGCTGGAGTTTACCTCTACTGGGGTGCCTGTACTGGCATCCGCCTCTGTATTCCCCTCCGATCTCTGGCTAGGTACGTCGCTGTCCTGCCCTGTATCTGACTCTTCCTTTCGACTCCCGTCGCTGACTTCTGTGTCCGACTTCTCTGTCTGACTCCTGTCTCTGACCTCTAGGTCTGATTTCTCTCCTCGGACTACTGTCTCTACATTCTCTCCTAGGGAGGTCTCCGAGATATCTGTCTCCCTTTCTGCTTCTCTTCCACGCGCACGTGTCACCTCACATGCTGAGAAACCTGTCTCCTTCTCCCTATCTACTGTCACCACCTGGGGTGAAGTTAGGGTTAGCTCGACCTGCCTGGCAGGCGGCACTAAGTCATTACCCAAAATGACGTCAAAGCTTCCACAGCCTATCATCCCATCTAGAACTGCTACTTGCACCGTTCCTGAGACTAGAGCGCTCTCTATCTCTACCTGATGGGTGGGAACGTATTTCCCGACTCCAGGAATGATTCCTGACAACCAAGTCCTCCTGTCTGTCTCTCGGCTATTGAACGGCAGTACATCACCGCGCACTATCGTCACATTCGCGCCAGTATCTCTAAGCATTCGGACACGTTGCTTCGTTCCGCCTGGCAATCCTATCAGTCCTTGACTGATGTAAGGATCGAATTCCCCTCTCGGTCCGAGACCGGTGATCGGGCGAGATTCGTCTCCTTTCTGGGGTTCTACACCCTCCCTGCCTAGCCACTGCGTTTTGGGCTGCTCCCTGAACACGCGACACACAAACATAGAATGAGACGTTGGTTGGTTAAGACGGCAATCTCTGGAGAAATGGCCGAATTCCTTACATCGATAGCACTGGATTTGGGAAAGGTCTATCCCTTCCCGTTTCTCTCCACCCTGGTTCCTATGCCCTGCATGGCTCCCTCGACTATGACTTCCATTCTTAGAATGGTCATATGCTCTCTGGTGAGGCTTCCCACCTCCGAACTTCCCTTGTGCTGGAGAATTCCCTCTCCCTGCATTCCCTACTTGGCAGTGCACTGCCGCGTACGTGTCGCATATCGTAGCGGCCTGATCTAGGGTTTCTACCCTGCGGTCTGACAGATGCATCCTGAGATCGTCAGTCACCCTCTCATGAAACGCCTCCATGAGCATTGTCTCCCTGAGCTTCTCATAGCTATTTCCCACCTCTTCTGCCCGTAACCACCTGTCAAACGTGGTTCTTAGATCATGAGCAAATTCTCTGAAAGTTTTTCTCTCTGCTTTCTGCAGGCTACGGAATTTCTTTCTATAGCTTTCAGGTACGAGTTGGTACTCCCTCAAGATAGCTTCCTTCACTCTCACATAGTCCTGACTGTCTTCTGTAGTTAGGGAAACAAAAACGTCGCGTGCTTTTCCTACTAGCACGGACTGTAGGAGTGCTGTCCACTTTGCTCTGGGCCAGTTCCAGGTGATAGCAGTCTTCTCAAAATACTCAAAGTAGCTTTCCAGATTTGCCTCATCAAATGCTGGAACTTTGTCCACCTTCACGGTGACCGACTCACTGCTGCTACTACCACTGGATTCTCTCCTATCTCTGGATTGCAGTTCTAGTTCTCTAAGCTTAACTTCTTTCTGCATCTCCATCTCCAGCTGCATCTGTCTCAGGGCTATTTCCTGCTGCTTCTCCTGCTGCTTCAGTGCTATCTCCTGCTCCATCTGTCTCAGTGCCCTCTCCTGCTGCATCTCATGCTGCTTTAGTGCTATCTCATGCTGCTTTAGTGCTATCTCATGCTGCATCTCAAGCTTCCTAAGTTCTAATGGGTCTGGCATGCTTGCCATTCCATTTCTACTCCCTGGTGTCGAACGACCAG
>JAWQFJ010003100.1:65000-67500 GCA_034096865.1 Theodoxus fluviatilis
GAGGGAGTGTTAAAAATGTGTGACAATATCATATGCACAGAGGATAAACAAGTTTATAACATGTGGAGGACATGTGATTACGTAATATGGACACAGAGCTCTCTGAGGTAAAAAGGTGATGAGTGACAGTGACAAATAACAGTTTAGCGCCGAATTGCAAATGTTGCCCACGCGCGCACAAGCACACACACTCACATGCACGCACACACACGCACATGCATGCATGCACACACGCACATACACATGGACGCATACACACACCTACACGCACACACACTCTCACACACACGTTATGGAGAGGACTGAGCAAATCTTTATGCGCACACACATGCAAGCACGCACGCACATGCATGTACACATACGCGCATGCTCACACACATTAACACACACACAGAAGAGGTGCTACAGGCTGCACTGTGATTGATTCAACAAAGCAACAGCTTGAGGGAGGAAGGATTTCCTGTGTCTTTCAGACTCCTCTTCCTCCTTCTCCTCCTTCTCCTCTTCCTCCTTCTCCTCTTCCTCCTTCTCCTCTTCCTCCTTCTCCTCTTCCTCCTTCTCCTCTTCCTCCTTCTCCTCTTCCTCCTTCTCCTCTTCCTCCTCCTCTTCCTCCTTCTCCTTTTCCTCCTCCTCCTCTTCCTCCTCCTCCTCTTCCTCCTCCTCCTCCTCTTCCTCCTTCTTCTCTTCCTCCTTCTCCTCTTCCTCCTTCTCCTCTTCCTCCTTCTCCTCTTCCTCCTCCTCCTCTTCCTCCTTCTCCTCTTCCTCCTCCTCCTCTTCCTCCTTCTTCTCTTCCTCATTCTCCTCTCTGTCCAATGGATGCATTGGCCCTTTCCCTCCAGGAACCCCCCTTCCCTTTCCTCCCAGACCAAAAGCCTTATCAGTGAGAACATGCTTTAAGTGCGGAAATGGGCAAAGTGTCTTTATTGAGAGGATGCCTCTCTTTCCCTCAGCATCCTTATCTCTAACAGATGTGAATACTTCTGGGGTCAAATTTTTCTCAAGCAAAGCCTCCTCCCTCCACCCCCACCCCCCCTCCACCCCCCCCCCCCCCCTACCAAAGCTGGCTACTGCTATAAAAAAACAACTGCAAGAAAACTGGCCCACAAGGACATATCACCTAAACTTCCTTATGACACCTAGATTATGGGTGTCAAATTTGAATCAAGCAGTTAAAGTGGTAAGGGAAGCATACAAAGAAACAAACACAAACACATTAACTCACTCGCAACGTAGGTTTTTCAAGCATTTTCAAAAATCTAACAAAAATAGAAAGCCATGAAATAATGACAAAAGCTATATATCAAATAAAAGATATTTATTCACTTAATTCAAACAAATCATGATCAAAATGTTTCAATGTGCATGATTTGAGTTATATCTACTGAAATAATGCATGTAATCAGCAAAAACAAAAAACAAAAAAAAAGTTCAAAAATCGTCAGTCAAGTTGCAAGAATTGAAAAATGCTGGAATGGTGCCTTCAAAAAAAAAATCTGAAATGCAAAAACAATGCCAATATATTTACCTATATTCTGATAGCATTTGCAATATAAAAAAGGCACCTAGAAAAGAAAAATCACTATATAAATTGATAGGTTTTCACGGAAAAGTAGTTGTCGGCCATTTTTGCAAAACATAGGGTGTTCACATAAAAAATTCACTGATTCAAACTCCCCTCAAAAGAAATTATAAAGAAAGGTAACTCACTGTGGAAATAGGGTTACTACATAATTTCAAACTGGAGTTGCCTCCCTTAGACCTTTGGTGACAATACAGGAATTTTTTGTTCCTAACGCCCCATATGGGGCGTTACGTTGCAAGAGAGTTAACCTTTACAGTTGTAGAGATGTGGATATGGTGTTATCTGACAATAGAGGGAAGATTTGCTTTCAACAGTTAGATGACTGGAGTTGAACTGAATCAGTGTTCAATTTCATGTTCATATCAGACTCTTATGTGGCGAGTTTTACTGATGATGATGATGATGATGATGATGATGATGATGATAACTTGGTTGTTGTTACACAATCTGGCTCTATCCTACTATGCCAAGTTTCTTGTTGCTTTTAACAGTGAATTTCTATGTCTAAATTGAATATGACACTCATTGTTAACAAAAACCACACGGATTTAAGTTAACAATCTATGATGATCATATCTATGACTGTACCAGTAACTTGTAAGACAGCAACTTGTCAGATTGATCCCTGAGATGATGAATGTATGTTGAACTAATTTCATAGTATATCGGCCTTTGTAGGCCATGTAACTGTAAGGCTATTGACAATGAAGATCACTAGAAGCAACATGAAGAGGTGCAGTTAATTTTTATCACTTGACTTGTTCACAAAGGTCTATGACCCAAATTTGCTGTTACTAGTGCTGCTGCTGCAATGTTCAGAAGAATTGTCAGCGTAGGTTGTTCCCAAGATATATTTTCGATGCAACATGTCGAGTACCGCTGATGCGACCTCAGAAAAACTATCCAAGCAGCGTTAAT
>JAWQFJ010003100.1:75000-77500 GCA_034096865.1 Theodoxus fluviatilis
TACCCTTCGGTGCACTGGATGAGAAACCAGTCGACTGCACCCCAGTGAAAATATTGCTGAGAGACGATGTACAACCTTACAGCCTACACACAGCGCGCAGAATACCAATACCACTGTTGGAGAAAGTCAACAAAGAGTTGGCCAGGTTGGAAGCCAAAGGCATCATAGAAGCAGTGACTGAACCTACAGACTGGTGCGCTCCCATCGTACCAGTACTGAAAAAGTCCGGCGACGTGAGGATTTGCACAGATTTCAAGAAGCTCAATCTGGCTGTGAAGCGGGAGAGGTACATCCTTCCAACCCTCGACGACATTCTGCACAAGCTATCGGGGTCAGCGTTCTTCAGCAAGCTCGACGCGACTTCAGGCTTCTGGCAGTTGCCTCTCGACCCTTCGACAGCGAAGCTCACCACGTTCATAACCCCAACATCCGGGAGATATTTTTACAAGAGACTCCCTTTCGGAATATCCTCAGCGCCTGAGATTTTTCAACGCACAGTCGAAAACATCTTGAAGGATCAGAGCAACGTCGTCTGCTTCTTCGACGATATCCTCGTCTACAGCGAAGACGAGCTGTCCCATGAGCGCCACCTGGGCGGCGTCATGAAGAAACTAGCCAGTGTCAACCTCAAGCTCAACCCAGACAAGTGCGAGCTGAGAAAGCAAGAGATCGAGTTTCTTGGGCATCGCATCAGCAAGAACGGAGTCTCTCCAGATCCGACCAAGGTTGAAGCCATCACCAACATGCCAGACCCCACCAACGTGACGGAGTTGAGGAGAGTTCTGGGCATGATCAACTTTCTGGGCCGATACTTGCCGAACCTGTCGACAGTACTGCGGCCAGTGACAGAACTTTTGGAGAACGACAGAGCCTGGTCATGGGGGCCAGCGCAGATCAAAGCCATGAGTGAGGTGAAGAAGATGCTGACGTCAACACCCACACTTGCCTTCTACGACCCAAGAAAGCCCACAACAGTGAGTGCAGATGCAAGCAGCTATGGAGTAGGTGGAGTCCTACTACAGCAATACCCTGACGGAATCCTCAAGCCGGTAGCGTACTGTTCACGTACCTTGACACCCACTGAGCGCAGGTACGCACAAATCGAGAAGGAAACTCTCGCAGCTGTCTACGCCTGTGAGAAGTTCAGCCGCTACCTGGTTGGCCTGTCCAGTTTCCAGCTAGAGACTGATCACAAGCCTCTCGTCCCCATCATCAACTACAAGAACCTTGAGGATACCCCAGTCAGATGTCAGAGAATGCTCATGCGACTCATGAGATTCAACCCCATCGCAGAGTACGTGCCGGGAAAGCAGCTCGTCGTGGCAGACACTCTTTCTCGCAGCCCACAGAAGTACAAAGAAGAAGATGTGAGCAGAGTGGAGCTACTCATCGAAGACGTGGCAGACTACGTCGACAGCGTGAACCTGTCCTGGTCCTACCACATGCCGGACAAGAAGCTGAAAGAACTGGCAGAAGAAACCAAGAAAGACAGTTTGATCCAAGCAGCATTACACTACGTGCGAGAAGGATGGCCAGTGTACGCGTCAGATGTTGAGGAAGGACTGCGTGATCTCTTCGAAGTCCGCGGCGAACTCAGCGAGAACAACGGCCTGCTCACCAGAGGCAGCCGCATCGTGATACCAGCGTCCATGAGAGATGAAATCCTAGCAAGGATCCATGACGGTCATCTCGGCATCGTAAAGTGCCGTGAGAGAGCGAACGCAGCGTGCTGGTGGCCAGGAGTCGGCACGCGCATCAAGCAAATCGTCCGCAACTGCAAGCACTGTCAAGAGAAACAGGCTACTCAGCGAAAAGAACCACTCATCACAACAGAACTACCAGATAGGCCATTCCAACAGCAGTGTGCACCAAGATCCTATGTGGTACAAACGCCTAACGGCAAGAACTTCCGGCGAAATCGTCGCCATCTCAGGCTGTTCCACAGTCCTCAGCCTGAGTGGTCCCGTCCTAACCCCAGCACGGTCCACAAGCGCCTGTCCCTGTCCAGTCACGCTATCCCTGTCCCTATATCCAGAGACCAGCATAGAGATTGTGGCAGTCCCAGCTACAATGCAGCACGTCCCAGCTGCAACGACTCTGACAGTCACAATTCAGAGTCAGGTACCAGTCCGAGACAGGGCAAGTCCATCGTCCAAGTCGGTCAACGCCCGCCAGATGTCAACAGTTCTGACACTGCCAGTGGTGGTCTACCTCCAGTCCGACCCCCCGAGGGCAACAGCAGTCCTGCCGTGACGAGGACCCGCAGCGGCCGCATTGTTACCAGACCAATCCGCTTCCAGGATAACTAACAATTTTTTAACATTGTTGGAATGCAGGACACATTGATCTGAACTTTTAACTTTTAAAGTGAATTTATCTCCCTTCTCGGTTATCACAGACTCTAATGAATAACTAGCCACTGGGCTGATTTTTGCAAAATCTCAAAGAGGGGAAGATGTCGTGTTATCATGTTTATCACTTGGTTTCGCCTACGAGTTTA